>JABUQX010105543.1:0-15000 GCA_015478945.1 Trachelipus rathkii
CTAAGACTTTTGCTAATGCTTAACGTTATTCAGTTTCAAATGATGTATATTATAAACTCCAAAACGAGTGAGCATCTTTGAAATGAAGATAAGTGTCAAATTCATAGTTTCAAGATGGTGGCTTCTTTTAGTAAATAGATTGTCACTTTGTTTAATGGAATTTTGTATAGATAATAACGGCTTTACCTGATCTGCTAATATGCTTCGAAAAGTGGGAACATAATCGATTATTTATTGATCTGTTAGCTAAAGTTTAAACTCTATGACAGTAGGGAAAATTTTCAGGATGTTTAGCTTGATTATTCATACGTAGGTATGTTAGTGTATTGCCTTGTACACTTAATAATTTCTCTAAGTCGCGGTTAATGATTTGTTAGCTTTATTGAAGTGCTAAAACTTTGTTGTTTAAGCATATTAATTTCTAGGTTTTAATATATAACGAACATATTTTTATGTTATGCTTTGTCCAAATGATACATGAAATATGACTTGAATCAATGCATCCTTAGATCACAGGCGGGTGGGACGGGTAGGGACTGCAGGGATGGGTGGTATTGATTTACTGATTTATCTGCTTTAAGGTATGCAATGTTAATAAAGGTAAATTATTACGTTATTTTACTGTTGATATTTTACTCAAAGAACTTAATTTTTATGTTTATAGTTAGGATAAATTTTTAGTATTTCCTTTGGTTATGTTTAGTTAACTTTTTGTTATATGTTTGCGCGATTATTCGCTGGGGTTATGATATTTAGACGAGTTTATGAATGAAGTTTTTATTGTTAAATGTTATTAAGAATTTGATGTAAAACATTTGTTACGTTCACTTTATATTCTTTGTCAGTATGATGATCTAGACAGGTTTACCTGCTAAACTTTTGCTTAATATTACGATGTTAATGTAAAATTAAACATTGATATGTTAGAGATATGATTGAAAAAGTCTGAATAAGGGTACTGTTATTGGCAAGAAGTGTTATGTAACCTTTACTTGTTGTTAGTGCGAAAAGTTGTTAGTTAAGTGGTTTATTCAATGCATAATGGTGTGTTGTGGATTTGTCATTGTACATTATATTCTTTAGTTTATATCAGTATGTTATGGGTAATGTTAGATTTGGTGGAAAACTTTGTTAACGTGCATCTTTCTGATTGGTCAGTAGATAATTAACAAGGTTAAGATAAATTTCTTTGCTAAATATTTACTAACGTTTCAATGTAAAATTAACGTTTAATATGTTGGAGATATGTTTGGTAAAGTATGAATAGGTTAGTTTTTGTATGCTAATGTCAGTTACTTTACAGTGTTAAGTGTGGAACTTTGTTAATGTTTTAACAGTTATTCGTGCTTAAGTTGTGTTTTAGATTCCATCGTTGTAATTATCTTTCTAGCCTCTGGTGGATGTCATATGGTTAGCTTTATTAATCGTGAAAACAATGTTACGAGATTAGCAATATATTTCATTGGTTAGTATTCCAAAGAACTTATCTTTGTACTATGTTATGTTTGTTGTTGTATATGTTGTTTGTTGTGATTGTTGTATGTTGTTGTTGGTTTGTATGTCGAACCGAAGATATATTACCCTTTTGAACTGATAATATGGTTTCAATCTCGTTCATCAGTCCGTATTCTTGTTTACTTTCTCTGATTGGTGAAATAAAGATCTCATTACTTTAAAGGGATTGTTTAATATCAAACTATTTTCTCCAGTAGGATAGTTTCTTTCTCGTGGTTTTTGATACGAATTGAACTCTCCCGCCCACTCTCTCTCTCGCTATGTTGTTGATATCTTTCGCTATGAAGTTTTTTCGATTTTCCCTACGAAGTGGTTTCATTTACTAATTTAATCGTAAACGAATGGTGACTGCTAATTTGAGGTTCGTAGTCGCCGTTTTTTTCTATGATATAGTTATTGCATCACTTTATGCAAATGGTTTTCCACACACGCACTCACACAATCCAATTTTTTCATGTTTTAGAGTTGGTATTTTCTGGAAGGAGGCGGAGTCTAAAAAGAGATAAGACCTAAATAAAAACTTTACTTTAATTCGTAATTTTATTACTCGTTATAAGGTATTTAAATGATGGTTAGGTATGGTTTATGACACATTTTTTGAATATGTTTACTGTGTCAATGTAAGGATTAACGTATAATATGTTAAGAGGATATAATGTTTTGAAAAAAGTATAAATAGGTTCCGTTTTGTATGTAAATGTTAGTTACTTTACGGCTGTTAAGTCTGGAACTTTGTTTAATGTTACAAGTTTATTAAGGGCTGTAAGTTAATGTTAGGTTTGGTCATACTGTCATTATTTTTCTACTAGTTCATAATGATGCATGTTTAGCTTCTAATTAATGAGAAGACATTGTTATGTTGTGAGTTATATTCGTTTGATCAGTATATAAATTAACTACAATGTTGTGAGAATTTTTGCTAATATTACGTTTAGTGGAAGAGGTACATATAAACCGTTAATATGTTATGAGTTATGCTTGAAAAGTAAGATTAGGTTACGTTTTATAAGGAAACTTGAAACTAAAATTAACTTTTATCTAGTTTTTGAGTGCGTGGACTTTGTTATGTTAACAGTTTATTCGTGTGCAAGTTTTGATAGGTTTGTCTTTGTACATTATTTCTTAGTTCATGTTATCGCCTTGATTATGCTTTATTGATGTGGCGAAACTTTGTTAGCGTTTAGCATACTTTTGCAGCTCTGTATGATAATTTAAAAAACCAATGTTGTGAGCAAATTTTAGTTAAATGTTTTAACTATGTTAGTTTGTCTATAAAGATTACGTTAAATTATGTTTAGAGTTTTATGGCTTGAAAAAGTAAGAATACAGTCCCATTCGTTTTTAGCCACTAACATCAGTTAAGTTGCTTTCACCTGGTAGTTAAGTATGGACACTATTGTTTAATGTTAACAGTTATTATTCCTGCCTTAAAGATTAGTTGGCTAGGTTTGTCTTTGTGGCATTCATTTTCTTAAGTTCAAAGTTTGAATAGCTATGTTAGCTTTATTGATGTGGAAACTTTGTTACGTTAAGTATATTCTTATTCGCTGGTATGTATGATAATTACCAATGTTGTGAGAAATTTTAGTTAACAATGTTACTTGATGGTTTAGTTATGTAAGATTAACGTTAATATGTTGAATGTTAATACTTGAAAAATTAAAGATTTAGCTACGTTTTGCCTACCATGTTAGTTGCTTTATGGATGTTTGTAAGGTATGGAACTTTGTTAATGTTAAACAGTTATTATTCCTGTCTTAAAGAATGTGCTAGGTTTTTGTACTTTGTGGCATTATCTTTTCTTAGTTCAGTTGATGCCATGTAAGCTTTATTAATGAGGAAACTTTGTTACGTTAGCATACTTTATCTGCTTTGTATGATAATATTATCAAATAATTTATTGTGAAGAAATTTTTAAGTTAAAATGGTTACTAGTTTCTCAAAATTAATAATGATATAGTTATCAAATATGTTTGGAAAAGTGTGAATAAGTTACTGGTATTGTATTAATGTAAGATGTTAAAGTTATATGTCATTACTAAAAGTTTTATAGTATTTGAACTTTGTTTAATGTTTTTAGAGGTTAGATTCATGCTTAAGATGTGTTATTTTGTCTTTGGGCATTATTTTCTTAGTTTCATGTAACGCTAAATCTATGTTAGTCATTTATTTATGTGAAACTTTTTTAAATTATTTAGCACTCACACTTTCGCTGGTCTGTATGATAAATTAACCAATGTTTTTGTGATAAATTTTTTTATGCTAATGTTACTATGTTAGTGTAAGATTAACGTTAAATATGTTAGAGATATGCTACCAAACAAGAATCATAGGTATAGCGTAATGATTTCGAAAACGAAACCAAACAAGAATCATAGGTATTGCGTAATATTTCGAAAAAGTGGGAGGAGTTTGAACATATTAATTCCTCGACTTGTATTTGATAACTTAGTGAAACAGGAACCACATCGGCTTCGTACCTTATCGTTCTGTATGCATTGTTAGTTACTTTAGTGTTGTTAAGTTTGAAACTTGTTAAGTTAGTCATTTCATTCGATCATAGGTTATGTTAAGGTTTTGTCATTGTTGGACGTTTAATATTCCTAGTTTTTCAGGTATATGAAATATGTTTAGCTTTATTGATGTGAATCATTTTGCTGCGTTAGCGATATTTTCGTTGGTCCTATGTATGATACATTACACAAGATGTTGTAAAATTTTATGTTAACTGTTACTAATGTTAAATGTAAAATAAGCAGTGATTTGTTTTGTTTTGTTTGAAAAAAATGGTGAATATGGTACGGTCTGTAAGCATAGTCAGTTACTTTCCTGTTGCCAGGTATGGTATTTTGTTTAGGTTTGATGTTATACATTATATATTCTTGCATCAATTATGTTTATGTTAGCTTTTATTTGGATGTGATAACTTATTGTAATTTTACAGTTTTTTACTAGTTTAGTTTTATGTTAAATGTAAATTTTTATACGTTATTACATAAAAGAATAAATTTTTTTAGAGAGTAAAAACAAAACAGAATAATAAGAATGTTATAAAATTAAAAGTTTATTTTCTTTAAAAAAAAAAAAAAAAAAAGTATTAATGTAATACACCCATAAAAAGTAGCTAAAAATTTGTGATACTGCTGTGGGTGGAAAAAAATAAGTTAAAAAATAAATAAAAAGTTTTTTAAATACAAAAGAAAAAAAAAAAGATGTGAAAGAGCAACGTTCTTATATGTTTTGGCTTTGCCCTAGTACTTATACTGTTGTTTAAGTTAATTGAATTTATGTTAATTGTTAGCTGTTTTAATATCGTTGTTATAAGGTATGTTATGGGGTTTTTGAATGTTATTAACATTATATATTCTTTACATTTAGGATTTATGTTATGTAGCTTTATTGATGTGAAAACTTTGATTTATGTCAAGCATATATTTCGATAGGGGTTTAAAGCAACAATAATTTTTATGCTATGTTTATCCAATGATCTCGAAATATGACTGGAGTCAACAGACCAATAGATATCAATACCCCAATAGATCAAGGGTTGGGACGGGTAGGGGTGGTTAAGTATTACTGATTAGTATTTAATAATATTATTATAATGTAAATATACACAATATTTTATACGTTATATACTTGAAAAGTGTAAAATTTTAAGTAAAAACAAAAAGTTTATTAAAGAAAATAAAAATATAATTAAAGTTTTTTAAAAAACAAAAGTTTTAAAAGAAATAAAATTAAAAATAAACAAAAGTTTTTATAACAAAAAGATTTAATAGAAAAGAATTTAAAAAATAATGAAAATGTTTTCCAAAACATTAAAAGTATTTAACAAAAGAATAAAAATAAATGAAAGTTATTTTAAAAACAAAAAAGAAAAAAAAAGATGTGGGAAAGCAACGTTCTAATATGTATGCAAATGTTAGTTATATCACTGTTGTTAAGTATTGAAACTTTTGTTAACTGGTTAGTGTTATTCGTGTTTAAGGTAATGTTAGTTTTTTTATTTCCGGTGGTGTGTTTTATATTCTTGGGGTTCAGACACTATGATATTGTATAGCTTTGTTAAGCCTAAACTATTGTTTACGTTGTCATATATTTCGTTGATTTGTATGATCAATGTAGGTACGGTGATGATTAAAAATAATTACTAGTGTTTAATACGAAAATAAGTAAAAATGATATGTTAGAGATATGTTTTGAAACGTATGATATAGGTTTTACGTTTTTGTATATGCATAACGCTAGTTATACTTTACCTGTTGTTAGTTATGAACTTGCTTAATGTTAGCGAATTTATTCAGGCATAGGGTTAATGTTTTCGTAAATTTGATGTGTACATTATATTGTTTTATCATCAAGGTTAAAATACACCGTGTTATTACAGATAATTAATATTTTTGACTGCGTTAGCGTTATTATATTCGTTGAGTCAGTATGATAATTACACAAGATTGTGATTATTTTTTTTGTTAATGTTTTTATGCATTAGCAAAAAATAATAATGATATGTTATAGAGATATGTTTGGAAAAAAGTGTAAGTAAGTTAGTATGTATGCAAATAAAAATGGTTACAGTTGTTAAGTATTGAAACTTTGTTAATGTTTGACTGCAGTTATTCGTAGTATAAAGATGTTGTTAGGATTGTGTGAGTGTTAACATTATTAGTTCTAATTCATGATGATCCTAATGTTTGCTTTATTAAATATGAAAACTTTGAGATTACGATTTAGCATACATTCATTGATTCTGTAAATATAGATACTTAACAAGTTTGCTGAGAATAAAATTTTTTGTTAAAATGTTACTATGTTAATGTAAAAACCTCAAGTGACATGTTAGATCAGAAGTGTAAGTTGGTTAGTTAAACTTGATGTTATCATTTACAGTTTACTGTCTCGTAGGAAAAATATACAAAACTCTCGATTAAACATATTGTATTATTCAATGTTTAAGGTATGTGTTTCAGGTTTGGGAATGTACGTTAATATTCGTAGTTCAGATGATGCTAATGTTAGCTTTATTAATGTGAAAACTTTGTGACGTTAGCATATATTCATTGATCAGTATGATATTTAGACAAGGTTTAATGAATAAATTTTGTTAAATATTACTATGTTAATGTAAAAATATCAAGGGTATTTTAGAAAAGTGTAAGTAGGTCACCTTTCTGCACTCAATGTTAGTTACTTCTACTGTTGTTAAGTATGGAATCTTGACTTTGTTTAGCATATATTCATTGATTCATATGATATTTAATAATGGTGCGTTAAAATTTTATGTAACATTATATACTTATGACTAATGTATAAAATATGCCACGATTGAATATGGGGATGGGGGAGGGTGGGTTGTTATTGAATTGTACCCGATTTACAGGTTAGGGTGTGGTAAAAATACAAATTTCTTAAGTTATAAATGAAACAATCTAATAAAACAATTTTTAGTAAAAACACATTTGTTTTAAAGCTATATAAAAAACAAAAGAATAAATGCACAAGTTTATTTTGATTTGTTTATGGTTATTACAAAATATGATCAGTGAAATCAATCAGATCAATAGATGGGGGAGGGGGCGTGAGGAAGGAAGGTCTGATGGAGGCCGGGGAAGGCTCAGAGGTCTCCAGAGGCTCTTCAGAAGATTATGGTTGGTGTATTATGTTGGATTTCGAAACGTATGTTTGCCAAAATAGATAAAAACTTAAAAGCAAAAAAAGAGTGAACGCGGTAGAATCAGGAATAGTATAATTCTTTTTCTGTTTCGAAGTTTTTTAAAAAAAATTTAAATCTGTTTAATTATATTTTTTAAAAAAATTTTAAAAATTTTTAAAAAATTTTTTCTTTTTGTTTTTAAGCAGTTTTAAAAAAAAACTTTTTTTTTTTTAATTTTTTTTTGAAGAACATTTTATTTCTACTTTCAATACTCCTTTTTTTTTTAAATTTTTTTTTTATTGTCTTCTCCTTCTTTTCTGTACCATGAATATCATAAACATTGCAGCGCATAACCTAAGCTGTCGTTATTTCTATGCTATATTTCCAGGTTTGTGGCCCCGGCCCTCCCTCCCCATGGGGGGTCTGTATACAATTTAACACTGGTTTCAGCCATGAATACCTTATATGATAGGTGTTACCAAGTTTCAACTTCTATATATCGTTAATAATTCAATGTTTGACGGGAGCTAAGCATTCCCCCTGGGGGCTCCCTCACCATACATTTAACAGCGATTGGTTTCAAAGCAATAATAATTATTTAATTATCCTGATTAGGTTTATACATGAGTTTCAGCTTCCCTACGGACAGTAATTCAAATGTTCCTCTTGGTGGGTAGTCATCCACCCATAAGAGTGTGTAGGTTAGGTCTATTTACCCATATAGATGTAGTACCTATATATATGATAGGTTGATACCGAAGTTCAGCTTTCTACGTCAATTTTTATGTTTCGGGGTGGATATCCCTCTGTGGGATCCTGAACCTGTTTTTGGACGTTACTAACCATTATATTCGCCTTACGACTCTTGAATAACACTATATAGCGGCGACAACCAATATTTGATTGTTAATAACGAACTGTTTTTTATTAACCAGCAGCTTCTCGCAAGTGGTCCTAGCACCGGTTGCCAGAGCCTCAACTCCTCAGAATCCAAATACTAACTCTTTCTAGAAACTCCACTCTGAACCTACGGTACCTAAATTTCCAGCCTATTTTAAACACTTTGATTTTTAATGGGGTGGGTCCCCTTCGGGGCCTCCACGTGGGACGATAACTTTCCGTATCATCTATAATGTTTTTATTAAGTATGAGCATATGACACTATCTATAACCCCTCCAAATTTTACACTCCACGATTACAGTAACTCTAACTTACTTAACTATACTACTAACCTAACTACTACTTACTACATGTAACTTTATTATTATAATAATAATAATAATATAATAATAAAAATAATAATAAATAATAATAATAATAATTAATAAACACATACACACTTATTGATTGAAGCAGAGTCGGAGCAGGAGTAAGAACCGCGCCCGGAGCCGGAGTAAGAACCGCGCCCGGAGCCGGAGCCGGAGTCGGAGCCGCGTAATTTTGAAATGAGAAGAGAGTGGAGTTGGAGTCGGAGTCAGAGTTTTTGGAGCACCACACAACTCGAAATTATGATCACTACGTGATCATAATTTCTTCGACTTAATAATAAAAATAATAAATACAAACAAACACAAACAAACACAAACAAACATAGACAAACATAGACAAACATAGACAAAACCTTCGGTTTTGTCTGTTTGTCGAATTGATAGCCCTTCGGGCTATCAATTCTCCATATAACCCTAATATAACTCTATTCATTTTTATCGACAGGGTGGGTTCGCGCAGGTAGGGGCCATACTACTCATATATCCCTAAACAGGTGATATTAAACTTAAAAATAACGCAAATACCCTTTGTCGAAATGACATGAAAATTAGTCAATACAACGATAGTTCTACTATCAAAAATCCCCTGTGATGAATTTTTGATACCTGACTACAGAAAAAAAAGTTATCCCAATTTGTTGTTCCATGTTATCAAAACTGAAAATTTTTGACCCGCAGAACAAATTTGAAAATGGAACCCATACTCTATGTAGAAATGTCTTGAAAATTGAACCATACAATGTAGCTAGTTATATTACCTATAATCCTCTAAGATGAAATTTTGATATCAGCTTCCAAAAAAAAATTACACCAACTTCATGTCCCTTGGTATCAAAAAGGAAAAATATATTTTAGACCAGCTGAACAAATTTGAAAATAGGGTCCTTAAAATTTATCGAAATATCTTGAAAATAGAACTATACAATGATGGTTCTATTTATAAAAAATTCTTCTGGTATTAAATTTTGATATCTTCTCCCAAAGCAAAGTTACATACCCATTACAAACCAAAGTACTAAAAAATAAAAAAAATCATGTTGACTATCATAATGGAAAAGAAAGCCAATATTTCTTATATATAATTTATAGAGTTTTGAAGACTATATATACATATGTATAGTTCGCTTAATTCAGAAAATTTAAATGGTATTATATAGTTTAACATATCTATAAGTTATGGGAGAGTTTTGAAGCTATATAAAAATGTAGTTGCTCTTTCAGTAAAATTTCAAATAGCATCATTTAAATTAAAATATATAGTTGAAGTCTTGACTAATATATTATTAATACTTATCTCTAAAATAGTATATTATTTTTATTATATATCTTACAATTTATTTAATATAGTATTACATCATTATTATTTATTAATTAATATTATACTTATTATTGGAGCATTTAGTTATATTAATTTAATTATATAATTATATATTAATTAATTCTTATTATATATTTCTATTATACTGAATATTTATCATCATCATAATAATATTCAATAATATTATCATATATATAATCTATCTCAAATAATCATATAATCATTTAATATTAATCTCATATCATCATCATCATCTACAGTTTAGAAATAAGAATTAAGATATATAATATTAATATATACCAGTATATAGAGTTTTGAAGACTATATAAACATATGTATAGTTCGCTTTTCAGAAAATTTCAAATAGCATCATATCAATATACTTTGTATATATATATTAGATATTATTACATTAATATATATATATTTTTTACTTTTACCTGTATACAGTGCTGAGTTACATATATAAATATATTAATATTATATATTTATTAATATATTATAACTATAATATAATTAATATATAAATATATATTTATATATATATATATATATATATATATTATAATATATATTATATAATATAATATATAATATATATTATTAATATATAATAAATAATATGTTAAAAAAAAATTTTTATCAATTTAGTAATATTCATATACATTTTCTATTAATATTTATTAATTGTTTATTATATAAATTAAATTAATATAATATACTATATATATATTATATTATATATATATTATATATATATATATATATATTATATAATATATATATTATTACTAGTGATTATTACGCTATATATAACGATTGGGGACATCTAGATATGTTATCCCCAATATATATATAGTAAATTTATTATTTATTACCGAAAAGATTCACCAACGATTCCGAAAGATATACAATCTTGAAGATAATAATCCGAGTACATAAACAAATTTGGAGATAAATGTTTATAGCCACAAAAAATTCATTTTTTGTATGAATATATTTTTTATTGACCGAACATGTTTTTACATCTCTTTAGATATGGAGAGTTTTAATGGTTGTTAGGAAAGTTTTATATAACATTTTATACTTCAAACTCTATTGGGCCTTTCATAAGATTTTATTATGATATTCCATCTACATCCATTTTTATAAGTTTTCATGTATTATTTTGACCACAGTCGTAAATTTTTGTTCCTTATTCTCTATTTACATAATATAAGATGTTGTTTTAAATTTATCCTGTTTTGTGGAATTCGTCTTAGAACCATTCAACATCTATATACAGGAAAAGATAACAATGAGAAAAACCGGAATATAATGGTGATACGCTATTTAAAAGTTTTTGAACGCACGTAGCCGCATTTTGTCTCGACACCTTTTTGGATCATTCCGGATAGTCAACACTCGATATTATAATGGATAGTCTTAGACACCGATGGGACTAATTGGTCAAAAAATGTTGATATGTTTTTGGAATTTCTCGCTTCATGCTATCAAGTAGACTCATGTGGGCACAGTAGAGCAACTTATTAGGATGGATTCATAAACGTAAGAGTGCTCTTACACTACAATAGAATTCTGACTAGCATTGATTTGTGTTTTTACCTCACACGATCCTTTTGGAAATTAAGGAATTGTTTCGATTGTTTTTATTAATATATTCATCGAGTTAAGAGATAAATATTTGACGGCTTTTTTTTTCCTCAACGTAAATTAATAAATAAAATAATTGCAATTTATAATAATATATTGACAAGAGTATCTTTTATGTTTTTATTTTTTTTATCTAGAACTTTTGTTACCCCCTGATAGAAATCGGGGAGTCGAAAATATATAGAGAGACAATTCTAGGACGGAGTTGTTTAATTTTTGAGTTTTGTTATATTTTTATTTAATAATAATTAAAAATTAAAAAAAGATTAATAAAAATAAGAGAAGCGCCTAGCATTAATCGATAGAGCTTATCCTACATTATCGAGGTATATTTAAGTATTCTGTTTGCTATCGAAATAACTCAATCAGGAAGGGTAATTACAATAGACAAATTTATAAGTAATTCCGATTAGAGTCTTTTTAATACATGAGAAAACTGAACATATTGTCAAGTCCCATACGAAAAAATAGGTTTCCTTCTGTCTTCACGGACACCTTTTCAGAAATTGAAAAATTATAAATTTTTCAGCCTCTAAATTATTATATCATAGACAACTAAAATAGATCGCAGCTTGAGCATAACAAAATGATAGAATGAAATACGCTCGTACACATTCTTCTGTATCTTCCAAAGAGGAATTTAAACCATTTTATAATTAATAAACCTTACCCAGCGAAGTTAGGATTTGGAGAGTCTTTCCCGTAAATTCAAGAAGAAAAATAATTTCTGGAGGGTTAGATAGTAATGCTTTTATATTATTATTTTATTGATTTATTAATTTATATTGTAATATATTATATATATAATATTATTTTTTATATATGTAGATTTTTATTTGTTATTGCTGTGTAGATATATATATTTAATTATTATTGATTATAAAATGTTATATTATATTATTCTAATTAATATTTATTATTATTATTCTTATTATTTATTTATTATTATATTATTATTAAATTCATTTATATATTTATTATTAATTATATTATTATTAATTCATTTATTATTTTATTTTTATTTTTTATTAATAGATTTATTATTATTTATTATTATAATAATTATATTTATTATTATTGCCTGTATTTTATATTACTGTGGTAATATATTATTATATAAGTGCCATTATAGTATTCTGGTGTTGCATTACTACACACCGTAATAATGTGAATCTCAGACATAACATGAATCTATATACAAATTGACAACATATATTAGCCTAATTTATACTATACTACACTTTTGCATAGATAATATTAGCCCAGTATAATAGTACTATAGATACTTATATAATCCATAATATAATAATATAATATGATAAGGTAGTAGATTGTCAGGTGACTTATAATATTAGATTACTCAAGAATCACTACAAGAAACTGAAATATCTTTAACATAGGCTATTATATATATACGATATATGTTGAATATATAGTAATAATTAGGTTAGTCACATAGTATGATATCTAATTGCACGTCCGACCATATATCGAACCAGTACACGCACTAAACAAGATCTCTGTTTCTCCTTCTAATTACAAATGAAATCTGATATTCTTGATGCTAGCTGGAAAAGGATATTAAGCCAGTAGGTGGAAGATTCGGCACGCATTCCTTTTACTTGAAGATACACGGATGGTACTACGCTCTGTGGTTATTTACGTGATAAGAAACTATACTGGTATCAGCCTCTTTCTCTCTGGGATTGTGAGGTAGAGGTGGGTCTCACGTGAACAGCTAATAGATTCCTTGAGCAATAGAGATAAAAAAATATACTTTTTCTTGTAACTTAAATTTGTTCAATTATTTATAAAATTAAATAGAACTTTTTTATTTATAATATTAATATTAAGTGTTTTAAAAGCAATATATAAAAAATTTATGAAAATAAAATTTTATCTTTTATTGAACATAGAGGATCGGGCAAAAATTATCTTTAATAGCAAATGCTATGAAAGGTGCGAAATATTCATGGTTGTATAGACTTAACCAGTAGGTCATGAAATTCAAGCTTTATCTTACATCTGACTGTACGACCTGTATAATTCCGGCCACCATCCATAAAGCGAAATTCGTGATTATATTATATATCTCTCTGACTCTATATATGACTAGCCCGTAACCCAATAGAACGTACTATACCTAACCTAAGTAGTAGGCACATTATATATACCAGCTGCAACGCCCGAAAGTGCTTACACTTTTTTTGGGTTTATTATATGTGATTGTTTCTTTATTATCTGACATCGTTACTTTCTTTTCCACACATATAATATAACCTATTATATACTATATATATATATATATAGTAAGCTATTACATATTTATATATTATATATATTTATATTTCATGGTATTTTTATATATATTATATTATTATGATATTTAATTAATAATTACTTAGTACCGTAGTATCTATTAATCACTATCACATCCTCTCCAGACGCCAATGCCATGATGAAGCTGGTGTAGTTGGACTAGGATACCACTAACGCACACTCATCATATCTAATACGGATTAGATCCGTGGTGCGTGCTTAGCGCCACGAATACTTTTTCGATCAACGGGCTGCTGCTCTCGCATTATATGGGATATTTTGGTCCTTTGGCTGTTTTCCTATTGAATACATAAAATTGAATGGCTTGGACAAATTGAATTATATCTTTTTTACGACTCGCCCTCTTGTGTAACTGCCATTAGAATCTCCTCTCAATTTTGGATAGTTAACTGGATAGAGTGTCAAAATTATTTGGCACATCGATCTTTTGAACTAATTTTTCTATTCTTGTGCTTCACCAAGTCCACTCTGAACTTTGTTCCCTGCCACTTCCTGGTAACATTGGGATTTTTTTTAAATTTACATTTAATTTTTTAGATTTATAATATAATTTTAACATTCATATATTTATAATATAAATATACACTCTGGGGTGAGTGTTATTGGTTTTTTTCGAAATAAAACATTTCATTTTTGACAAACCACGCCTGATATATAACTAGCATATCTATATATATATATATATATATATACAGAAGTTATACATCTAATATATATACTATATAGTTAATAAAAATAACTACTTGTTACAAACAGAAGTAACAAGCATATTCTCCATTTTTAAGAGTATTTTCCTCTTTTCTTTCAAGTTCCAAAATTTATTAAAATATAACATCACTTTCTCTATTTTCAATATTTATTTTAATGTAATTCAATTACTACAATCACTGTATATAGATTGAAACATTTCTTTCAATAAATTATTGGGCTTAATTTGCGAATTTGACCATGAAATGGCTAATGTGGCAACCCTGTACAGAACAGCAGAAAAAACACATAATTTTTCGTCATTTTTTAATTAAAATTAAGAATAACGAGAAAATAATTGAATATTAAAGGAAAACACCAAAAGTATTTTTAGTTTTTCCGTCAAGTATTTTGCTTGCTGTTTAGTTCTTCAAGCTTTTCATAATGTTTTCGCAGTGAGTAATTTCATGCCGCGAAACTATTTACATGTTAAACTTACCATGAAATGCAGGTGCTCGAGTTACCGCAAACACCGTACTGACTATCGAAATTTTCATTAACG
>JABUQX010105543.1:20000-22543 GCA_015478945.1 Trachelipus rathkii
AATGTGGAGACGTGCAAGTATTACCTCATGTAAACGCTTTCGTCGGTTAGAGGAAGAACGCTCACTAATGTTCGGCTTTCTATTTCTAAGTTTCGCCAATCGCTGATCACTCGCCCATCACTCTTGCCAGTAAGACCGGAAGCCCTGTCGGAGTGCAGGATAATAATCAGTTGATGGGAGGCAACCTTGACGAATGGCATCCGGGAGGTACCTAGAAGAGCTCCGGAAAGTGGAAGCGTCCACTCTGGCCTCTCTGTCAGCGATTTTGTTGCCAGTTTCCCAGAGAGAGAGAGAGAATGAGAGAGAGAGAGAGAGAGAGAGAGAGAGAGAGAGAGAGAGGAGAGAGAGAGAGAGATAGTCCAACGAAGTGTAATTTGTTTCTTACGAGAATGGAGCAGAAGAAGAAATTTTTGCACAGTGGATACCTTTGTGTTTTTAGAGTAGGGGGTTTTAAGCACCTGGAATGGCACTGAGCGAATAAAGATTCCCCCAGCGACATAAAAGAGATTTTGGTTAAGGAATAAAATTCGAGAGAGGTAATCATTATAGCTCTAATTCAGACCGTAAAAGTTGGAGCATCGGGGGAGAGGGGATGGAAAAGGTTAGTGTCAGGAAAGACGGCAGACGCACCCACACTGTTCCTGTTTTAGAGCCATCGGTAAATGCTGGAGTAAATCCATTATGAACTGCCAAATGAAACAAGAATGATGCCTTTAGCAAGGCAGCGGGATGGTTAGTTTTGGAGAGAGAGGTCAGGACAGGGCAACTGGTGGGAGCAGGGAATAGCCAAGGTGTATACCCTTCCTCATAAGAGAATGGGAGTACCTTTTGCAATGAAATGTTGAGGAAGTTAAGGATGTTATAATGTTTGCAAATGGCCATGAAGGAGGATTCTGAATTATCTCCCGCAGAATCGGTGTCAGATCAGATGGTATTGGGGTTTGAAAGCGAAGATAACTTGTGCACAAAATGTATTCCCTTCGATAAGAGAGTGACATCACATCGGATTCAACTTCAGGGCTCACCCGGGGGACGCTCGGATACCTCCAGTATATATATATATATATATATATATATTTAAAAAATGTTATAATTTATTTTTATTAATATATATATATATATATATATATATATATATATATATATATATATATATATATAAATATATATATATATACTATATATATCTATATATATATATATATATATATATATATATATATATATATATATATATATATATATATATATATATATATATATATATATATTATATTACATATATATATATATATATATATATATATATATATATATATATATATATATGTTATATATATATATATTAAAGTGTGTGTATTTATCTCCTTTGGTAAACAGTTTTTTCTCCCTTTAATAAAAGTTCTCCAGAGCCATTACAAATGATGATTCATTGGATTATTTACTATAAAATTCGTATTTTGAAAAGGTTTTGTGACTTTATTTACATTTAGGGTCATAATATTATATTATATATATATATATATAATATATATATATATATATATATATAGTATATTTTATTATATATAATATATATATATATATCTATATATATATATATAATATATATAGTAAATTTATATATATTATATATATATAGCACGACGTCACAGTAATAATAGATAGTGTTGCCTTAATTAAATACTTACTTGTGCGCCAACCTTGATATAAAATAAAAGGAGATTAATATTCTTTTGAATCCAATATTTAATATCAAAAATATTTAACAAATTGACTTAATTTATAAAATAAATAAATAATAAATAATAAATAAATAATAATAATAAATATAAATAAATTTTATACCTCTGAAAGAAAAATATTGAAAAAAACTGTGCCTAGAGTTTTGAATTATTAAATTTTAAATTAAATCTGCTAATATTCCTCATAACATTTCTTTAATATATATTGATATTAACTACACTGCTTAATATTCTCAATAATTTCTGAAATATTTGATATTAAACAAATCTCTGGTGTTATGAGAAATTTCTTTTAAATATTTGCCCAAGATTCGGACAAGGACTAAACATTTCTTCATTTTCTTTCTATTAATATAGGATTAGCTTGTTCATATTTTAATTAAGACATATATAATATATTTATATATAATATATATATATATATATATATATATATATCATATATATATATATAATTATAATATTATATATTATATATATATATATATTTATTTAATATATTTTTAATATATATTCGTTTTTATCATACAGTAATTTCATTTGGGTATTTGTAATATTGATTATTATGAGAAAAACATTCATAGAACACTTGCCGATATTGTTAATGGATATGGAGATATAACTTTTCAAACTGCCGAGTTTTGCTTTCTGCTATGAAGCAGATTTTGACGTGACGCGGACTGAAATAGTTTTTAGCGCTACTCACTTTGGTATTGAGGTGTGGTTCAATATGCTCGAAATAAAAGGGGCTTTTGATGTTCAGTTTCATGTTCAAGTATTTACTACCTTCCGAAGGCA
>JABUQX010105544.1:0-20000 GCA_015478945.1 Trachelipus rathkii
CGCTTTGCGGTGGCTGGTAGATGACCTTCTATCAAATGTCTTAGCTCGCCATTTCACGTAATGTTCCTCTTTTTACGCATGGACACAATTGCGTTAATCACACACTTTAAGACATAATATAATTCACGTAAAATGTTTGTTCATTGGGACATTTTTTAACTTGTTAAATGACTCTGCAAATCTAGAAGGTTTTATATATTTGCTAGTCATTCCCAATGGGAGGTGCAGTAATCAAGACCTTGTAAAAAAATGCTATATCCGTGAGTATCACACTTGTGAATTTGATACATAGAATAGACAGATCTTTTTTTTTATAAGAAGCTGTAAAAGATGTATTGTACAGATAACTGATTTAATAAGGCTAACTTAGTCATGTGTATCGGAAGGTCATTGCTAACGAACAAATCTAGAAGGTGGAATCGCTTGAGTAAGTGCATGAATTATAAAATTGATGTTGCTTCACTGCAATCTGATAGAGGTTAGAAAAAGTGTATTGGCTATTATTTGTTAACTGCAGACATTAATTAGAGAGAAAATCACAAATATTTCAGAAAATTATCAGTCGAATATTAAACAGAATAGTCCAGGTTTATCTGAAATATCAACAGCTTTGGGTTTGAATCATAGAAAAACGATCTAAAGTTCTGGTTCATATTCTTTATTATAGATGTTCTGACAATATAACTCTCGGAGAACGTGTATTAAATAATCATAATATCTGCATGTGGTTGTAATCTACGATATTTCACCTACCAAACTATATGATTTCCGTATATATTGTCAAAAGTATGAAACAGAAAATGCATTTACAATAACTATATCAGTGTGCTTTATCAAGATATCCGTACATACTATACTTTTTCTCTGGCTGAAGACGTGAGCTGAGTGCTTCGTTGAACTAAAATATGCAGAATAAAATGGATTTTAGTGCCGGACAAAAGGTTGTATTATTGCTTACATCCTTATTGAATGGAGTTTGAAATCATTACCTGTCGAGAGAACCATATAGTTGAGGACTTGCTCACTTTTATTCAACAGATCCTGTCGCCCCTACGATTAAAGATATAGAATTGATATAATGTTTAAAAATTAAAAAAACTATATATAGTGTTTGACGAACTTTCATTTGATTCTAAATAGACTGTTTTATTTTAAAATTTGGAAATTATATATGTTTAATGATTTTTAGGGCACCTGATAAACTTGGGTTTTAAACGACCTGGTCCCCATTTATGTTACGCGTTTGGTTTTTAAGATGTTACGTCGGGCTGTTATATGTGTGGCCAGACCGTTGTGTTAAGTAAGTCATGTCATAGTTTATCAGCTTTACAGAGAATAAAAACTTTAACTTTGTTTGTCTTTAACCATTAGGTATTTGATGCGCGTTTTTATGGAGATTTAGGTTATATGCTAAATTTGATTTAACACTTCGAGTGATTCTGTATTAAAGGAGCTGTTGTAAATATGTTGGAAATAATTTTCAATGCTATTTATTTACGTAATTGCAATGCATTGTAATGACCATCATTTGTTAGTTTCATTTACTTGTTTGATTATTAATAAGGAACATTGGTAATTACATTAAGCAGTTTAATTCTTCGTCTCTAAGAATGTGTCAGGCTGTTGTTCGTTACATTGTATATTATATTTCTCCTTTAGTTCTTCAGTAATAGTTTTTTTAGTAATCAATAAGATCGATTAAATTGAAAAGCAATGTTGTCAGGTCCGGAAAACGTTCATTATTTTAGACTTGGTGAGTCAAAAGATTTTGATTCTTCCACAATAAACTTGATTTGTTTATAATTAGTTTTAATCAACATTCATTCAACTCTCTTGATAATATAGAAACACAAGGATAATTTAGCGTGTAATAACTTATTTTCTCGAAAATTATATTCTAACATTCCTAAGGTGATTAACTGTAAAATTAACATTGTTCATGTCATATAAAAGAAGAGACATCGCTTTGTACCTAACGAAGTTGGTTAATGAAATTTACGTTGTGAGGATGTTATGTTATGTTACTTTACTATAAGACTTGTTTAAGTTGTGGATCCATAATGGCATCATTGAGAGAAATCCAATGCTTTCTATATAATATGCATCACCTTCGTCTGTAAGAGGATGGTGTTGTCATTGGTATATACTGGTGACTTTGGGAGTGAGTTTCAATAGTTTACGAATGATGCACTTAAGCTAAGCTTTATTCAATGTTTATTTTTAATTGAATTCAATTGTTTAAAAGTAAGATGTAAAAATGTATAGAGTATATGCTTCGAATAAAAGTATGGAATAGGTTTACGTTTTTGTGTCATGCATGTTGTTATGTTACTTTTTTAGAGGTGCCTTTAATTCGGGAACTTATGCTGAGATGTTTATCAGTTATTCGTTGTTTAAGTTGTGTTTAGGTTTTCTTTGTACCTTATTTTTCTCTTTATGTTCATGTATTTTCCATGTTTAGTTTATTGCATGTTGTGATAACCTATTCAATTGTTAGTTAGTTATATTTCCTTTGATTTACAGTATGATAATGTTTTATTACCAATGTTTTGTTGATAATATTTTTTTGCTTAAATTTGTTCTAAAGGTCATTGTTAATGTTAACTGTTTAATTATGTTTATGAGTGAATTGCTTTCTGACTCAAATGTTGAATTAGTGGTACGTGCTTTGTTATTGCTATTGTTTGTATTTTAACTTGTTTGTTATTTGTAGTACATTTGATAATCGTTAACATTCTTTAATTTACGTTTATAGTGTGTGTCTATGGTTTGGTCCTTTGTGTGGTTATTATCTTCACTTAGTTTTTCAGATGAAATTTTTCCTCTCTGACAAGATTTTTCACACCCTATTTAATCTAATATTTATATATAAGACTCACTTTATTACATAATTGAATCATCTAACAAAATTCCTCAACAAATTGTTCACACTTGTTGTACTCAGAGAGAAACATTATTGATGTGTGTTTAAAATGTTATGTTTTCCTCTATATGAAATTTTGAGTTTTATAACAATCAGTTTAGGAAGGTAATCATATAAGGACATTCAAATGAGATTATAGATCAATATTTCAAGGATGGACAGGAGGGTGTTGTGTCAATTGTGAGAATGATGGGCTGAAACATTCAAAAAATGCTCGAAAAAATATGAGCTGAAGTTTTATTATAACGTGTTATTAGTGTTTATGTGATTGGTACAAACATTGATTCATATTGTAAACGGAATAAATTTTCAGATATTTTGTTTTTACTTATTTAATCATAGACTTCAATAGAATATATCACATACTGTCAACTAGTGTGTGAAAGCGTGGTGTTGTTATATAGGTAAATTGGCAGTTTGAAAGATTGCTTGATTATTGTATTTTTACTGACTTTTTAGACCTGGGCCTTGCTTTTTCTTTAAGTTGTATCAAAATTATCGAAAAAACATTGAAATTTTATAAACTGTCACTAATAATAATGAACTTGTATCAATAGACTCTTATATTCAGACTAAAAAATAAGTTTCATAACATAACTGGCACATTAAGTAGGTTGTGTAAAGGCTTGATTTGAAGGTAATTGGTTGTGTTAATTTTTAGGAGCGTCGTTTATGTGATTTTACTGATTTAGGGTTATGTAAATCAAACTAAAAATTTTTTTGATAAAAATTTAATTTGTTTTCAAATTGCACAAAATAAGAATCATTCATAAAAGACAATTTAACAGCACTTATCTATCATTTCTATTTTTGAAATTTAGTTTTTTTTTTTTAAATTTTTGTTTACTTGAATATCTCTATTATTTTCGGAGATATTCTAAAGTGACTTTCTTTACATAATACTATTCGTTAATATTTAATATGTGAACACAACCTTTTGTCCTCTTTATCCTCTTTGTTACTAAATGCAACGATTGTTGAAATCACCGTCGGTCCTCTCTTCCATATGATCGATCAAAAATCATCGATATGATGCTTTATCTGGGAAAGACCCTCAAGTTACCTACCAAAGTCTTCTACATACCTAACTTTATATTTTCTTCCTCTTAATATTCTTCTTTTTATCTTTATATCTTTCCTTCATCCTTCATTCTTCTCTTCGCTTTGTTTTGCACTCCTTGCTTTTTTTCAAGTACAGGACCCCAGTCTCTCTAAAGGGGAGAGACGTCCCTTTAAACACACTTCTAATGGAATGTGTGTGTTTCATACCACCTAACACATCATATTTTCGAGCTTCTCAAAGCGGTTTCTTGATACAATTTGAGGAATATGGTACGGCTTTTATATAATGGGATTAATTCCTTTAAGATAAATTTTGTGTATGTTCCAGCTTTGGCGCCACGAGATTATTTTTTTCTCTCCGCACTACAGTGGACCTCAAGCACCGAGAGTGGGGCTCGGACCGACTGACTCCTGACCAAAAAAACAGTTAAATATTAGTCTGTGAATATACGGCACCGAACCCGGATTTGGGAAATCGTGGATGTCGAACCAGTGTAAGCTCTGAACCGAAGTCGCTGGAACCCGCAGCTCAAACAAACGAGCCGTGACCAGGGTGGCCTCAATAAATTGAATTGTCCTACGGGAATCAATTTTAATTAAGCGATTTTATATATGATTATAATAAGATAATAACACTAACTGACGTTCGTCCGTTTAGCGTGTCTTGAATCGGAAATTGAATGTTTCTCTCATGTAAGATCCAAAACACTGTGGCTTTCAAACTTCACAAAATATTTTTTTGTTTAGTTTTAAATTACTTTTTGCTTCGCTTCAGATCCGCAACAGTGGCGTACCTAGCGCAAATTATTTACGTCCAACTCCTCGGGGTAGAACTCTCCCTCCTCTAATAGTACATCCTTATGTAGACTTGAAATTTACTCCTCTGTTCGAGCTTTAACCGCCATACACTCACCCGCACTTATCATTGCCGAATGAAAGTTGGCAAATTACTCTAAAATATCTATAAATGACATCTTCTTAATTACTCCGTATTAAGGGTGTCCTAAATTAGGTTCAACGAGTTTGTTCGTGAAGCTCACTATATTGACCTGTATATAACTGTATATATATATAGTATATACCTTTTATTTCTTACTTTTATTATTAGTACCCTTCTATATATATCATTATATAATATATATCTATATATAATATCAAATTATTTATTATTAACATTAGTACAACAACTACTATTACTAAATATTTAAAAGATATTATATAAGTCATTATATATTTTTCCTTAAAATATATCAACAAAATATATATTTGCAATATATCATTTAAAATATTATAAATTATGGTAATATATATTATAATATTATATATATAATATATATTATTTAAATAATTATGAGTTTTTATAACAAACGGTTAATTACAGCCATTGCAGTTTGTAGAATAAAATATTAAAAATATTATAATTATATGTATAATTGTTATATACTTAAAAATTGATAATATTATATATATAATTTATATATATATATATACATATTTATATATATATATATATATATCTATATATATATAGTATACTGCATATATATATAGTATAATTATATATATATATATATATATTATATATATATATATATATATATATAATAGAATATATTATATATATATATATATATATATATAATAATACTTTATATCCTAATAAACTAAGTAATCATTATATAGATTGCTTTATTAATATTATATATATATATATATTATATATATATATATGCTATATATATATGTATATATATATATATATATACTATAGTTAATATAGAGATTTGAATATATGATCTATATATAATATAATAGTTAGGTTTAAGGATTTATGATATTTTATTAATACATATAGCTATTAATACTATAGTTAGTAGCAACATATTATATCATGTCTAAAATATATAAATTTATTATAAAATTCTTGTATTTATTATTACTATTATTTTTCTTTAACAATAATATAATATTTCATAATATATATATAATATATATATATGTATAGGTATATATATATATATTATATTAATATTATAATATATATATATAATCATTATATATATATAATATATATTATATATATAAATATATATAATACTACTACCTTCTACTATATCACCTTATATCTTTTTAAATCACTGGGCTTAACTTGTCCCTATTAATAATCCCTAATAAAAAACTAAAATTAAATAAAAAAATAAAATAAAAATTAAAAATTAATAAATTAAAAATTATAAATTAATAATTATAATATAATTATATAATAATTAAAAATTACATTCAAACCAATTGCACTCTGTTTAATATTAATAAGTATTAAATATATTTAAGTTTTATATATTGTTAATTTTTATAAATATATTCTATAAATTCTTATTTATTAAATTAGAATAAAATTTAAATCAAAATTTTTAAATTTTATTTTAATTTTTAAGATATATTACATTTTATTCAGTTATATTTTTTAAATGATTTTATTTATATTTAATATTTGAATTTTATAGTTTTTAATATATATAATTTATACAGATTTTAATTTACTTTATATTATATAATTAAATTAATATAATGATTTAAATTTAATACATTTTATATTTACTTTTAATGTTTCGATTAGTTAAAATAAGTTCAAAGCATTTATATTTCGACGTAAGTATTATTATTATTTTATTATTGGTATCTTATACTTGTGAAAAGTAATAAAATATAAAAGGAACTTTTTTGTAGGTTATATAATAAAATGATTTTTCATTATCATTTACATGTTTATTCTATATTATTTAGGAGTTTAGGTTGTTTTTTCTTTGTTGTTGTATTTTTTTTCCGTAAATTTAAATTTTTTAAATTTATATTAAAATTAATGTATTTTAATTTTTATATGGTCATAATATTATTATTATTGTTACGCTTAATTTTATTATTTATTATATATTATTGGATTTTATTTATCATTATATATTTAATTTATTATATATCAAATTCTTATAAATTTCATCTAATTATTAATCTAATTAATCAGTCTAATTGTCTATTTATCCATTCTAGTTATAATTGTTATTACATTCATAGATTTTTATTATGATATTATTATGTTTTATTATTGTTAATTAATTACTATTAGTTAATATACGTTATTCGTTATTATTTGATGATTAATTTAGTTATTTATAAATATTTTTTGTTATAAGCTGATTAAAAGATTTTTGGTTGAATATTCATTGTTTTTAATGTTATTTATATTTTAATAGTATTGGTTAATGCTTTAATATTATGTTATTAAAAGTTTTAATTTAGTGTTAATTAATAGCTTTAATGCTATCATATATTTATATTGATTATTATTATTGGCTTTATTATTCTATTAAGTAATATTATTTTACTTCCAGACATTTCTTCCATTTCTTAAATTTTATTAAATATGATATTGTTTAATGCTAATATTCACTAATACTGTGTAATAAAAATGGTTTTGAGTATATTACTATTAAATCTATCATTATATCCAATTCCTTAAAATAATACAAACCGGTATTGATTTTGGGGCTCATAACTGCACCATATCAATTGTGTGGCTATTAGTAATCACACCTTTCAGAAAGGTATACAATATATACTTGAATATTCATTAACAATAAATATGTGATAATTATTTGTTTCATCTTGCTGACTAAATTTGTTTTGAAATTGAAGATGATAGAATTTATAAATATTATTTATTATTATTATAATTATTATTTTATAATATTTATAAATAATATATATAAATGATATTATTATAATTCTATTTATATATTATATTATATATTATTATTTAATTATTATTATTATTATAATTAATTTTATTATTTATTATTCAAGTAGTGTATGTATTTAATAAACTTATAACTATAATATATACCTAATAAATTACATTATTATTATATTAAATATAGAATTAATTTATTATATATTATTAATTATTATTAATAATATATATATGATATATATATATATATATTATTAATATAATTATTGATATATTAGTTAAATTATTATATTAACTTAATTATACATATTTGTTTATTATTTAATATTATTATTATTATTACTATTATTATTATTAATTATTATTATTATATAATATATTATTTATTTATTCATCTATTATTATATTTATATATTATTTTATTATAAAATTTAATAATATATTAATTATATTCAAACCTAATATTTATATATATAATAAATATGTAGCCAATTTTATAAAATTCATGTTTTGCAGAAAAATGGTAAAAAATCTAGCATTTTATTATATAATATAAAATTATAGGTTTTATTATTTAGAATTATCTATTAAAATTTAAGAACCTATTTATATTAGTAAATATTATATTGTTTGTATTATTATATCCTCAGGCTATTTATCATATATTATATATATTATAGAGTATATATATATATATAATTTAATTAATATAATATAATATTATATTATCCGATAAATTATACTAAAAATATCATATAATATATTTTTATTACTAGGATTATATATATATTATATTATATAATAATATTTAATATTTTTTATAATACTATAATAATTATTTAATATATTAATATATTATATATATAATTTGAGAGTATTAATAATACATATATAATTTAATATATATAATATATATCTTTTAAATTACTAGAATAAGCGGCTCGTGAGAACCTATAAATAATCATTAGGTGTGAGTAGCACTGTTATCAATAAATATATTAATAAATGTTATTATATTATATATAATAAATTATATATATATTTATATATATATATATATAATTAATATAGTATATATATATATATATTTAATTAATAGTATATAATATATTAATTTATATATATATTAATATATATATATTAATATATAAATATATAATATTAATACTAGTTTAAGAATTATTTCATCTGTTGAAAGTTATATCTAAGACAAAAAACCTACTTTATATATTATATAATTAAAAAAAAAAGTGTAAGAAGAGATGAGCTCTGATTAGATGAAAATATATTTAAACGTGCAACTAACAAACTAAGAATCTATTGAGTATAAGGAAGGATCTTAAAAGTATCTTTCTTGTCCTATAATCCACTCTGCGGAGTATCTATAAATAAATTATTTCTATACCAGGGTTGGATGAAATTTGATTGAACATACCTATATTTAAATAGTTAGTTTCTGATGGAAAGTAATTGCCAAATTTGATCACTCACTTCCCTGAGCTCTTCGCTGTCGGTGTGCGTTTTATACGAGTTACGCAAGAAAAACCGACTTTGTCAATATCAGAGAGTGACCCTGATGTTATGAGAATGGTTCTGAATTTGAGACTAAAGCAGTTAATAAAATGCAGGAAACCCATCTTGTATAAGTCTTCGCTAGCGAGGAATGGTCTCTTGTAAGATAGTAAGGAATGTCCATTCCGAAATTCCTAAAAGAGAGAATTAGCCGAGTCTGATATTAGGTGAGCCTATTAAATTCACGAAAGTTAATTCCCATCATACGTAAAAATGTATCTGTCAAAGAACCGATCCATATATGAGAGCGATATCTAAGGCCTCTCAGGAACGTTGTTTTGGAGTTAGAGAAATTTGTTGAAACTTCCCCCACACGGTTATCTGTTTTGTTGTTATTATTCCCTTCAATAAAATTAGATTCTACAATTGAATTCCCCGTAGGAATCAATTTTGAGCCTCAAGCGTTGCCTGCTCGGCTTCCAGCGACTCTCGGATTCAGGCTTCGTTCCGAGAATCGTACTAACTGATTGGAGGATAATTCACAATAATTCTTCATCAGAAGTTCTCGGTCTCTTATCGTTCCGAGTGTGCTTCTAAGCAATCACCCCTGATCCTTATCTCGTCGTGTTCTGGCCGTCTGCCTCGTCCTCGCCTCTCTTCGTCTGCTTCTCTAGTAACTACGGTAACTAGATGACCTAAATACTGTACTGGAGTGTATATCAGTAGTACTGGAGTATAATATTATTATTAAAATAACTAGGCAATATCGCTGAATCAAAATATATAATTGGTTGTCTAAAACCATAGAGGACTTCATAGACACACACACGCGCACACGCACCTATGAGAGTAATATATATATGAGTGTATTAACTTACCGTAATATTATAGTGTAGTGTCTATGATGATATACACTACCATTAGGTATTAGTATATATCCTATATAGTTAATCATTGAGAATAAAATAATGTCACAGAAAGTGTACAAAAACTATAAGGAAAAGAGTAATGAATCAAAATATGAGAAAGAATTGAAGGAAGAAATAATAGATAAGAAATATAATTAGTAAAGAATATATCTGTAACTTCAAGATAGTGTGATAGTTTAAGGAGGTTCGTAACAGCTATTTTGCTACCTGGTATGACCTTGCACCTATCGGAGGTGCGGTCTATTTAGAGAGTTGTGTAAAATTATCTGTTAGTAAAAGATTTAATCATATATATAGTTATGTCCAGTTTTATTAAGTATTAGTAGAGGTCTTATGATATGATTATCTGAGAAATAATATGAGAGTTTCAATGAATAAATATAATAAATAAATATATAAATAAATATTATATAAATAAATATATATAAGAATTATCTGTATCATAGGTTTTTTTGTTTTCATTTAACTCAATAAAAATAAATTAAAAATACGTTAATAAAAATTTACGAGTTTGCTCTTTATTGATCGTTTCCTACGAATGGCCAAGGATATGAGTTCAGAAAACCCTACAACAATAATTAGACAACACACTCAAGAACAATCGCTCTCAAGTTCCAAACTTCTACTTCTGTTACCATTTGCGTCTGATCTAATTGGATCCAATTAGTTGGAGAAAGTCTCAATTGATGAATAAGTCACTAGTAATATATAACTATATCGACTCATCTTTTATCGCTGGCAAATCGAGAAATTTTTCCTCTAGTGTATGAAAATAACTAAAACAACTAATGTTTGGAAGAAAATTCATAATGAATTAATAGATGCGTAAAATTATAGCAGGATATCAATTGTAATAACAATTAACTAACAAATTATAAATTTCTTTAATTAATGAGTATAAAATAGCTAATATTTGAAATAATGCTCACTCGTATTTCCTCAGACGTTACATCTCGTTAAGCTATTTTATCTTCCCTCTATTCCTTTTCTTTCTGTCTCTAGTTTTGTTTTCTTTTATTGTATCAGATGAGAGGTATCCGGCCTCTGTTGTCTCCATCGTATAACGCGCTTGATATATATATATTAGATTTATAATTGTTACATAATACATAATTATGATTAATATTTACAAAGTCTAATTATAAAATATATATAATTATATATTATATAAAAACATATATATACTAAATATATAATATTTATATATATAATATATAGTATATATATCAGGGGCGTTATTATATATAGTTACTATTATTAATTATATATATATATATACTATATATATAATAATATAATATATAATAAATATACTAAATATATATTTTTAGACTATATATATATAGTAATATATATAATATATTATATATATTATAATATAGTTGTATATATTTATATAACTATATATATATATTAAATTATATAAACAAGATATTTCAGTTTAGACATTAGCTGATACTTGTTTCAATACTCTTATAATGTTATCTATGCCTATCTAAACTGCAATAATTCTTACATACGAAAACTGGGACAAAAAACTAGTAATTTTATATTAAATCTTTATTTCATTTAAGGCATAATATGGAAGATTAGTTGAATGAGAATATCTAAAATGTTCTTTTATTTAAATGTCATAATTGTAGCAATAACATTTAAATATAAATTGATGATAAAATAATTGATAAAATAATGAAACAGAATCAAGATTTAAAAATTGATTCTACAAGTTGATTGTAACTTAGTATGTTGACATAATATCAGACCTATTGAAATTGTAATATCCTTCACTATATAAAATTGTTATAATGTATTTAATCCCAATTGTTTATTTTTTTTAATACTTAGAAATAATGAAAATTGTTATTTTATTAGAGCTTCTCATTAAACGTCACAATTTTACGAGCGAGAAAGTAAACAATTAAAAGTTTTTGCTCTCGTCAAACTCTCTTCAGTTCAATCGCTTTTTCCTCATTTACTTAATTTAAAAATAAAATTAAATCAATGTAAAAGAAAAGATTGCATAATATTTCCCTTATTTATTTGTTCCAACTAATTATATATATATATATATATACTATATATTATATATACATATAAGTTATATATATATTAGCTATATAAATTTATGAACTATGATATAAACATATTATACTATGTTATAATACTTATTATATTGTTATATATATATATTATTATTATATATAACTGATTAGGTACTACTTGTATCATAGAATTCGTATATTTAATAGTGTTGAACCTTGTATTTTGTTATGACAATCAATCAATCATTTGCAGCGGGATTATATTTTGTTTACCTATAACTAATTAATATGTTAAAATACAAAGCAGTATATGCACATACGCGAGCATTAGCAAGCATCGGATGCATATATAGAATAGCTCATCGTTTTTAGGCTGAGGCAAATTTATGATATCATACCTGAAATTTATGCCTTCAATGAATCATCTAGACATATCTGACTAGTAATCAACTCTAATTGTTGAAGAGAACTCTTTATCATATAATATAGGGTGAACACTACGAACAGTTTATTTTAGTGCAATGTTGTATATAACTAATCTATTATTAAATATAATATATATTAATATATAATTTATATATATATTAGTAATGATATATAATATATATATTATATATATATAATATATATATGATATTATATTAATATCAATAATATATATAATATATATATATATATATTATATATATATAGTATTATATATAATATATATATATATAAATAATATATATTTATATTAAATATATATAAATTATATATATTATACTATAAATATAATAATAATATTTATAATATATATATATATATATTATCAGTATATTATTATATATAATATATATATATATATATTATATATATATTAAAATATAATATATATTAATATTATATATATATATATATATATATATTATATATATTATATATATATATAATATATATAAATATATATATATTATATATGAAATATATTATATATATAATATAATATATATAGATATATAGAGTTACTAATATATATATATTTAGCCATTAGTTTATTAAGTATATTTTATATATATATATATATTATATATATATATATATGAACTAAACATATCTCACATTATATTATTATTATTATTATTATATTAATATATATATATATATATATAAATTTATATAAAATTATATTGAGTTTTGATATACTTCGTTCGTCTGTGCATGTGGTTAGACGAGCTTTTCCAATGTAACATCCATCTACAATCGGTTATTAAAATAAACATAATGTCCCTTTCGTCAATTAGCTTATCAAATAAAATCAAAAAATATCGTCCTAAAAACCATCAATTAATAGTATCATAAATAATTGCCTTAAACCTGATAACTATACTATCCCTAGTATAATAATACCGAAAATGCTTTGCTATTGCTCCGCTTGTGCTCATACATATTTTGTTTTAAATATCATTATCTTATAGGTTTAAAGCAAAATTATTGCTCCCGCTGCATTGACTTTGAGCCATAATTGCAAACATAGTATATTTCCTAATGATAAATATACCATAATATAGCAATGCGTATATATATATATATATATATATATATATTATTATTATATATATATATATATATATATATATATATATATATATATAGTTGATATATTAATATTAAAATTTTATTCTTTTAATTATATATTAAATTTTTAATTGATCCATAGTTAAGGTGTATTTTAAATACAAAGATTAACTAAAGTATTTTAAATTTATATTAACTTAAATCAATGAAATTAATAAATTATGTACATGATCTAATTTTTTTTCCTAAATACATATAAAAAAAATAAATACTAAATACGAAAGGATAAATTAATTGTTGCACAATATTCCATATTTTAAATTTTTATATATAGAGAAATAATTTTTAATTTTTGCCAATTTTTCTGAACATTTTATAACATTCGTGGGAAAATTAGTGTCAGGAGTGTCAGGAAATAAAATTGAAATTTAATAACTTTTCTATTTATATTCTATAGAGTTGTACACGAGGTTGATAATTTATTTTATAGCTTATAATCTTGTAAAATCAAAGTTTGCAATTTAATTATATTTACTTTCTCTATTTTCAATGTACTAATATAATTACTCTTTTCGATTTTTCAGTTTCAGAAGGATAGAATAGAATATAATAGAAGGTTAAGGAATTAGACAATTCTAACTGCTAGACTTAGACAATTACAAAGAATACTGAAGTATTTACAAAATCGTTAAACATTGCCAGGCTCTAAAATTAATCAAAGATTCTCAAGAGAGTCAATGAAATTTTCAGCTTTAGTGTAATATAATCTCGATTAAATTTAATAACTTAAATTTATGAGATACCCAAAACTGCTATAATAACATAGTGTTAGTGCAAAACACATTAGAAAATTACGTTACATAAAAAATTTAAATAAAATTTTAACTCATGCTTGATCAATTACAAATTAAATTAAATAAAATTAAAATGCATTTAGTCATGCAAAAATGTTATTAAAAGTTATTATATACATATATAAAGAAAAGATGTAAAATCTTTCAATTCAAATAAAGCATAAGGTCTAGAATGAAACAATTACAGAAATATATCCTTGATCTTCAATATTTCAAAGTTTGTATAATATAATTTTAATTAAGGTAAAATTCAGTATAGATAAGATTTAGTAAGATATAAGATTTTTATTTCTTATATTTGTGAAGGAAATGTACTTCTACCCTGGTGTAAAGTTACTTGGGTTTAAGGTGGTATTACAGTAATTTTCACCTTGATATAAATTCCTAAAGGATTTATGATTCATCTCTATGTCTTAGAAGATGATGTGATTAAGAAATTAGTTTTGGGATCTTACATAATAGGAACCAGGAATTAGGATTTTGTACATCCATGATATCGATAACATGAGACTTATAGCTACGAAGCTCCATTTTTTTCCTTCTCTTGGCCCTTTGAAATGTTGATAAGGTCGAAAAGAAGGATCTCTTGTTTCATTTATTCATTTTTCTTGGAGGTGAAAATACTGGAGAAAAAGTAGACAAAAATCTGTCTATGAAATAAAGTTCACAACGAGGTGAAATTGAAGTAAAGAAAAAGTTGGTACAAAACAATCATTATATCATACAGGTAAGATAGTAATTGGTTGTTGAATAGGCTCTTCATTTGACAGAAATTTTGGGATATCTGTCTGGATATGTCCCGTAATTTTTTGTAGGAAGCAGAGTAGGTACTAAATATGGGTCAAAATTTTGGAACTTTTGGTTGCCAATTTGGAAATACCATTAACATTGGGACTCTTGTAACTTTCTATATTGTAACTTGTAATGTCTCCCATTTTTACAGAACCCATAGTAGTTCCCGAAATAGCAGTAAAAATTGGGATGCTTGAATGTCAATTTGGATGTATCATTAGCATTGCAGCTTTCGTCGCTTATTGTATGAGGGGGCAACAGTCTTTGATTTGACAACAGGTTGAAAGACAGTGTCCTACTAATGAGGGCTAGCATGTTTAGATATATCCCTTTCTTTGGACCCATAATAGTTCCTGAAAAAGGGGACAAAAATGAAATGGTTGAATGTCAATTTGGATATGAAATTAACATTCGGAATCTTTAAACTTTTTACATGAGAGTTCACACTTTTTGATTTGACAAAAGTATGAAAAGCCGTGTCTTACTGAAGAGGACTAACATATCTTGAAATCTTCCTTTTCTTGTACAACCTATAATAGTTCCTGAAAAAAAGGGTACAAAATAGAATGATTAAATGCCAATTTTCATTTACCATTAACATTACAACTTTTTGAATATTTTACATGAAAGGCAACAGTCTTTGATTTAACTTCAGGTTGAAAGATGGTGTTTCATTATGGATGGCCAACATATAAGGATATCTCCAGCTTTTTTTGTACTACCCCTAGTTGGTCCCTAATTAAGGATCAAGAAATGGAATGTTTGAGTGCAAATTTGGACATACCATTAACAATTCAACATTTGCAACTGTTTACATGATGGGCAACAATCTTTGATTTAACTACACGTTGAAAGAACGTGTCCTATTAAAGCGGGCCAATGTGTTTGGCTATCTCCAGTTTTATGTAGGACCCATAACTGGTTCTGAATTATTGGTCAAAATAATGGAATCCTTGATTGTGAATTTGCATGTACCATTAACATTTCAATTCTTGTAACTTTTTACATGAGGGACAACAGTCTTCGCGTTAAGGCTAAAAAAATGGAATGCTTGAATGCTAATTTAGATATATCATCAACATTGCAGACCTTGTAACATTTTACATGAGGAGCAGTGGTCTTTGATTTGACGGCAGGTTGAACGACAGTGCCCTACTACTAGGTTCCAACATTTCTGGTTACTTAACGTTTTTGAAAGGACTCATAGCTGGTTCTGAAACAAGGGTCAAAATAATGGAATAATTGAATGCTAATTTGGATATACCATTAACATTGCAACACTTGTAACATTTTACATTGGGTGCAACAGTCTATGATTTGACTACATGTTGAAAAACCGTGTCCTAGTTAAGAGGGCCAACATGTTTTAATATCTCCAGTTTTTTGTAAGAATTATAGTAGTTCCTGAAATAAAGTTAAAAAAGGGAATGCTTGAAAGCCAATTTGTATATACCATTAACATTGCAACTCTTGTAACTTTTTACCTGAGGGGCAGTAGTCTTTGATTTGGCTACAGATTCAAAGACAGTATCCTACTGATGAGGGTCAACATGTCCGGATTTCTATGGCAATTCTTGTTACGTTTTACATAAAGATAACAGTATTTGATTTGACTAGAGATTGAAAGGCAGTGTCCTACTGATATGTCTGGATATCTCCCATTTTTTGGTAGAACCCATAGTAGATAATGAATTAAGGAAAAAATGGAATGTTTGAATGCTAATTTGGATATACGATTAACATAGCAATCCTTGTAACTTTTTATATGAGGGACAACCCTCTTTGATTTAAATAGTTTGAAAGACTGTGGCCAAATGAAGATGGACAACATGTCTAGTTGTTTCACGTTTCTTATGTTTAACTCATATTAGGTCCTGAAATAAAGGTAAAAAATGGAAAGCTTGAATGCCAATTTGTATATACCATTAACATTGCAACTCTTGTAACTTATTAACTGAGGGGAGTAGTCTTTGATTTAGCTACAGATTCAAAGACAGTATCCTACTGATGAGGGTAAACATGCCCGGATATCTACAATTTTTTTGTAAGACCCATAGTAGCTCCTGAAATAAGGGTAAGAAAATGTTCATGAATGGTAATTTGGATATGCCATTAGCCTTGCAACTCCTGGAACCTTTTACATTAAAGGCAATAGTCATTGAGTTGACTACAAGTTGTAAGCAATGTATTAATTATTAGGCTCAACATATCTATGTGTCTCTTGCTTTTTTTTTGTAGGATACATAGAAGTTCCTCAAAAAAGGATAAAAAAACGAAATGCTTAAAGGCTGATTTGGATATACTGTATTAACATTGTAACAATTGGAAAATTTTACTTGAATGGTAATAGTTGTTGCTTTGATTACAGGCTGAAAAACCTTGTTCTGCTGATGAGTTCAAATATGTTTCGATATATCCCGCTTTTTGAAGGACCTTTAGTAAGTCCTGAAATAAGGTTCAAAATAATGGAATGCCTAAATGCCAATTTGGATATCACACTCTCAGTGCACCTCTTCTATCTTTTTACATGAGAGGTAAAAGTCTTTGATTTGAGTACAGTTTGTGAGACCGCTTAAACCTGAACAAAGCCAACATGTTAATATGCCTCCCGTTTTTTTTGGATGGACCCATAGTAAGTAAATGTGCATACACACAAGTTCAAATACAATCTGTAAAATACTGAAAAATAATAATAATAATAATAATAATAGATCTAGGACGTCATAATGTATATTATAATAGATAACACATGATCTAACTAATTTAATAGTAATAATAATAATAATAAACTAATAATAATTAATAGATTAATATAATACTAATAGAATAATAAATTAATAAAATAATAATATAATAGTAATAATAATAATAATAATAATAATAATAATAATAATAATAATAATAATAATAATAATAATAATAATAATAATAATAATAATAATAATAATAATAATTAAGTAGTAATAATAATAATAATAATTTGTCATTCTTTTTTTAATTATTTTTATTGAATAATTTATTTTTTCTTTAATTAAACTTAAATTCATGCTAAAAACCATTCAAACAAATTCCTTTTCTATGAATGAATAAAGGTTTCAGATTTCTGAAACTTGAACAAATGAAATATATACAAATGCGTTTGAATGTTTGTAGCGAAATCGATATTTCGGTTGGAACATTCATGTAAAGTGTATTATTTCTTGAATGCCATGCAATTTATAGTGTCTAAAATATTTTAGACATATGCTAAATCTGATGTATATTTTCTGTCTCTCTTAGATGTTTGCTCGGAACTTCACAATTTACACTTTAAAATTAGTTTTTTTCAAAATTTATTCTCTATATTTAGTTTAGCATTTGAGAATGTTACCGAGATAAATCTATTGAAAAACATAATCAAGTAAATAACGAATAAAATATGAAAAATTCTGTAAAGTAAATGAAATTGACAAGAATAGTTTACTAAATAATGTAGAGAGACAAAACTGGCTTTAGATTGAAATATAATTGGATTAAAATCAGATCACAAATAAACAAGATGTAATAATAATAAAGAGAAAACCTATGTAGCTAACTATTTGTAGTATGTCGAAGATTTTAATGAATCTAGTTTTTAATGAATCCATTGGACAAAAAGTATTTCATAAACATAATTAAATAAAAATTATGTCCCAAATATATTCAGTGTTATGTTGAAATTGAAATTGAAAAATTATGAAAAAAAGTTATATAAAATTACTTGTATAAAAAAATCGGGATATTCCCAGAGATCTACTCCAAAGCAATTTTGAAGGAAATTTTAAACAAAGAATATAAATATTCCGACTAGTTTTTTGATTTTAATACCTATATTAAAAAAAAAAAAATACCACATTTAGAAATGTATTTGAACTTCACCATAGTCCAATATTATATTTTCTACACTACATTTGATATATATATAATATGATATATATATATAATATATATATATATATATTATATATATATATACTATATATATATATATAATATATATATATATATAGTATATATATTATATATAATATATATATATATATATATATATATAATATATATATAGTATATATATATAATATATAATCGAAAAACTACAATAGCTACAGGAAAAGGAATACATTGTTTTGATTGGAAAATTTAACTAAAAAAAAAAAAAAAAAAAAAAAAAAAGAAAAAAAAAAAAAAATCATTATCTCGAAAACTACAAGATAGCGTATCAGTGAAATATTCCTCTATGATTGGAAATCCTGGTAAAAATTTTGTATTTATAGTGGTAAAAAAAAAAAAAAATAAGTTAAAAAAAAAAATTGGCTTTTTTTGGGGGGAGCTCGAGCCGGCGTTGCTATAGTATAATAGTATAATTATATATAATTACTATATATATAATACTTATATATATAATTATATATGTATATATATAGATAATATATATATGAATATATATAATATATATTATTAATATATATATATAATATATATATATACTAAGTATAGTAGTATATATAATATATATTATATATAGCTATTATTTGTAAAGGTATTACACGGCAATGTAAGGGGCCG
>JABUQX010105544.1:25000-27737 GCA_015478945.1 Trachelipus rathkii
TAAGAAGAAGAAAGAATAAGAAGAACTACAAACTTACAGCAACTACAGAACTACAGACTACAGAACACCGACTAGCAAAGACTATACAGTCCACTCAAGTAGTCGTTAGTATTTTGTTTATATTAATTTGTTTGATGTTGCTACAGTTAGTTAAAAAAAATCTGTATGTATTTTTGAATTAAAACAGTATTATTGTTACCTAATTTCTAATGTAACATATGATCTGCTCCACTTAGAGCAGATCTGCTTCTAAGCAATCAAACAATAATAGTATGTTAAGTATTTTTGTTTTTTATGTTTATTGTGTTGTGATCGATTTGATCACCGTCTTTAGAACAGATATTTTCTATGCGGTGAACATCAACCCTATTTACTACTGTTATTCAGTGTGATCGATTAAGACATCTTTAAACAGATATGTTCTATGCGAAAACATCAAAGCCATCAACTACAGCCATTCAAGTGGATCGAATAGATCACAGCTTAGAACAGATAAGTTCTATGCGATAAACATCAAGGCCACTTACTACAGTTATTGATTACAGTTATTATGTACTAGATGTTCTATTGCGGTGAACATCAAGCTATTTATTACAGGTTAAGAGCGATCGATGATATCACTATCCCAGAAGGGATACTTTGCAAGCCATGAACATCAATGCTAATATAAGCCGTAATTCTTTTTACGCTGTACTTATAGACATTTTCTAAATTATTAAAATTTTTTTTAGTTTGATTTTACCATATCAAGGTCACTACAGATTCTTGTATTTGAATAAATTAAAATCGAGTTGAATTGACGTTCACAGACCAACATCCTTAAAAGTGTTTATTTAACTTTTTCTTGAATGAATCAATGTTAGCGCTTTTCACTATTTCATAAGAAAGACTATCCAACTTTCTCGATAATCGTAAGTGAAAAATTCTTTGCCTATACTTTGTTTTGAAACATCGTTTATGACAGAGTGTTCATATGCCCATTACTTCGTGTACATTCATTAAAATTATACTGAAGAATTGCCTTGTAATCGATATTGTCCAAATTATTTAGTAATGTTTGAAAACTCTATTAATTTTCCTCTCAATCTCTTGTCTCTAAAGAATGGATACTCTAATCACGTTCGTTGTTCGTATGATTTACCTCTCAATTCTGGAATTAATTTAGTTGCCGCTCTTTGAATTCTTTCGAATTTTTTTCTATGTCTTTTTTGAGGTATGGACTCCAAAACTGCACTGCGTATTCCAGATGAGGTCTAACTAATGTTTACAGAGAGGAAGTATTATATTTTTAGATTTATTCGAAGTTTCCTGGCAAATAAATCCTAGAGCTTTATTTGCTTTTTTAGCAGCTTCAGCACATTGTTTTTCGCAAACTTTAAACTCTTTATTAATTTAATCTCCTAGACCTTTCCTCACTGACGACTTGATAATTGTTCATCCTATTTGTAATCCATATCATTGTTCCTACTCCCTAAAATGTATAACTTTACATTTACCGGTATTAAATTTCATTTGCCATGTTTTGACCAATTTACAGAATCTGTTTAAGTCGCTTTGGGAGTAATTGAATGTCTTTCTCACATATAATGGCGATTCCAAAGTTTTCGTAATCACCGCAAATTTCGAAATATTGCTTAAAATATGTCAACTATGTCATTTACATATATATAATGAGCAGTATTGGACCCAGGACAGATTCCTTGGGGAGTACACCACTACTAAGACATTCGTCAATCTGAGCAATTCACCATGTGAATACGACTCGTTGTTGTCGATCCGAAAGCCCATTTTTAATCCAATTTAAAAGTCTCCTCGAATACCATGAGCTCCAAGCTTTTCCAATAATCTTTGATGAGACGGATCAAATGCCTTTTGAAAGTCCAAGTAAATGACATCGAAGAATTTATAATTATCTACATCGTTAAAAACCACTTAAAAAAAATTCTAGCAAATTTGTTAAGCTGATCTATTTCTTCTAAAACCGCGTTGGGAATTCTTGAGAAATCCATGATCTTCAAGATGTGCAACTAAACTATTTGTTAGTATTGCTTCAAAAATTTTACCAACTATAAAAGTCAAGCTAATTGGTCTGTAGTTATTCGAAACCTTAGGATCTCCTTTTTTGAAAATGGGAGTTATATTAGCAATTTTGAAATCATGAGGAACTATTCCTTCCTTTAAAGACTTATTGAAAAGCTTTGTCAAAGGTTTCACTAATATGCCTTTCAAATTTTTGAGATGCATTGGATAGTATCCATCTGGTCCAGATATTTAATTTATTAAATATTTATCATCTGGAAAAGCACTTCCCTTCAGAAATTTCAATGAATCTAAAATGTGTCTGCATAAAAATCTCCTTAAGTCTTCCATGCTAGGCAGGCTATTTAGATTCTCTTTCGTAAAAACTGTTTAAGAATAAAAATTTATTTAAAATATTTTGCCGATATCAGACTGTTTGATTTTAAATTACCATTAATGTCCAGTAAAGTCCAATTGATTCCTTATGGAACTTTGTATTAACCGATATTTGTAAAACTTTTTTAGGATTAATTTTACATTTTCACGAGCAATATTAATTTCATAGTTTCGTTATAATATCTAATTAATCGTTTGCAGCCTCGCCGACAAGTCTAATGTACTTATTATTATTTCCACTGAAGAGACGACTTCCATAGTTTAATATGCTCTATTTCTATTACTTACAGAATCTCTAATTTCATTATTCCACCATCTAGGC
>JABUQX010105545.1:0-19656 GCA_015478945.1 Trachelipus rathkii
GAGGGAAGGGCGATTATGTTTAAATGCTTGTATAGAATTGAGGCTGGTGATAAGAAGGGGGGAATTGTTTAGTCTTATGTCGGGGGGGGTAGAGGAATTTGTGACAAGGGTGGGATGGGATTAGCGGTTTTTTTTAATAAAATTTGCGTCATGCATGCTTCATGTGTGTGGAATGATGGAGTATGATGGTAAGTGTTTTAATGATCGTGTAAATTGTTGGTTGGAGGTTTTTGTGCAACTGTGCACTTAATTATGGAGCTGTGTTGTTATGAAAGATTGTATAATTTATTTGATGTTGATTTTTGAGAGTGCTGGTACATGCTGGAGAGGCATAGTTTAGTTTTGTTCTAAGGAGTTGTTTATAAGTATGTGATTCAGGTTGTGTTTTTTCTGTCGCGAGGTTTATGGATGAGAAAGGTTCGGAGGTGTTTTAGTTTGTCGAGGTTGAGGAAGTGATTTGGTCGATTGGGGGGGGGAGAAGTATGTTTGAAGTGTGCATAGTAAGTTCCGAAGTTATTTTTTGGTGGTATTTGTTTAGTGGAAGAAGGAAGGTTTATTAGATTCAGGGTGATTAGAAGGATGGATTGGAGGATTGGTTGATGGAGTCAGTAGCTATCTACAATAGTAATGTGAGGATTTAGGGGGAATGATGTTATCCTGTTGGGTTAAACCAATTTTCTAATAATGTAAATATTCCTGGGTTGTTGTGTGGCCATGTTTACGTCTGGGTGTTGGGGAATAAGACTGATGTCTGCGTATGTAATAAGTTTGGTGGATTGGTGGTTTGGGTGGGTAGAATCTGCTGTGAAAAGTTGAAACAAGATGGAGAGAATGGCGCTTGTGGCGCTTTTTGTACATTTGTGAATGAAGAGAGGTTTGTTGAACCTTTTGCGAAACGATTGGTGAGGAATTGGGGAGCATGTTTTTGTCATTTTTACAGGGGGAGTGGAGGTTTTTTGAATAAGGATTGTTGTGAGGAACAGTGTCGATGCTATTGTTCTTGTCTTTTTGCAGTGAGGTGCATTGATCTGTGGAAGGGGATTGGTTGATGCCATTAATTATGTGTTGTGTGAGGGGAGTGAGGGCTGTGGTTGTAGAGTGGTTGCCTTTTGAACTCGTGTATGGTCTGTACTCTAAAATATGAACAAGGAAAGGGAGGAATACCCTGTCTTTTCAAGTAGTTTTTATATAACTAATAAGTCATTTTAACTATAAAGTTTGTAATTAGGAGTTTTTTTATTCATAGTGACTATAATATATATATTAGTATGTTCTTTATATATATAGTATATATACTATATAATGTAAATATAGTCTTATATATATATATATATAATAGAGTTTTCTATTACAATATTATATAATTATGTACCGTTATATAGCTACTTATATATAATTATATATTATATTATAGACCTACTAGGTTTTCTTGCTTTGAAGACATACAATGGGGTGGAGTTTTCGTGTTATAATCAGAATATCTAGTATTTTATACATATAATAGTCTTCTATAGATAATCATATACTTTTTGATTTTTGATTTCTTTTTTTTTTTTGAATCATATACTTGATCTACTACATATTTCAAATCATATACATTATACGTATTATATTCTTATTACGTTATGTATGGTTATGTAACTAGGTAATTTATATATTAGAATTACTCACCCACCTCTCCGCAAGGGTTTTGAGGGTGGTAAATGGTGAGGCTACATTGCTTGGGAAACAGAAGTAGTAGAAGATTGACTCAAGTTGACCTATAGAAAAGCCCATGCTTAACCGCCCCTTTACTAACCTTTTAGTGGTGAACTCGTCGCAGTCATAAATGCATCCTAGAGCTCGCGGGACTGCGAACAGATCCTCACTATGGCAGATGTCTTTTGGTTTCTGTTGGGTTTCCATACTAACGCCTTGTTGCCCACATGCTGGGACCACAACCATCAACCTCTTACAAAACCACGCCATCACTCCTATTATCAATTTTCTTCTCGCCTTTGCCAAACTCACTTGCTCCGCCGGGATGCCTGCTCCCAGGGCTGCATCTTTAAGTTGGCATGGAACTCTAGTCTAGATTTTCTTCGTTCCCAGGCCGATTGATTATCCCAGCACACTCACTTATATTCTCTTTTTTATACTTGGCCGCTCATTCGTCATCTCTCCAACGACTAGTCATGCCATCCTTTCTACCAGTAGCCTAGACACCATTCCGCTGGTCTAACGCTGACGTTCATATTATGTCTCTTTCATTTGAGCCCTTTCAGTAAATGCTACACAACTCTAATATCGTTTCAGTGTCCTCATTTTATCATATTCTTCTCACACCAAACACGCCCTTAAGATTGTCCATGCAACCATAACACATTGTACTTTAGACTATACCTCTTATTCCAGCCATGAGTTTCACTACTGTATTTAACACATTGGTATTAATATTCTTCCGTCGAATGTGGAGACTCTAGCGCACTCATAGCTTAGTCCAATTTTCAATTCCTCACATAAATATGAATTTGAATTTGCTCTCTCGACCAGCCACCTTCCCTGCCATTCACAACAACTTTCTTACTATAATCTGCATCATATGGTTTCCCTTTTATCCAACTATATTACTATTTTGTTTTGCTATAATTCCTAGACCCTAGTGAGGCAGCACAGACTGATGTCATTACATAAAGAAAAATTGGTCAAAGCAACCATCACTTACTCTTATCTTATTTTCTATTAGCTCTTACTTTAAAACTCCTCTCATCTTTGACTCACTACCTTTGGAAATTTTGGTCGGACTTCTACCGCAATGGCATGCATGCAACTCTCATTCATTAATCGGCACCAAAGCGGCAAACTCTCGCTATATATACTCAGGTTAGGTGAGCACCCTCCACTCTCTTCAGCATTTCATCAATTCTAATACATCCCTTGCCCGGCTATCACCACTACGCTCCTTGTTCATTGGATATCCATCCATATACAATTTGGAGCTGGTAATTTTGGACTGCAATTGTTTTGGGGATGTCTGGTAGAAGGTGTCCTTTAATTCCTTATATGGTGAGTTTAGGCCATCGCCATTAGTTGACAACATCCCTGCCCTGGTTCATTCACTCCCGTGATTAGTATTAACATCGTGAACTTTCGATGTTCGGCGATCGTATCTTGTTACCACGCTTCACTAGAGTTGTCATACATAACTTTGATACCACTCAGGAATGCTTACACGGCAACAACTTCAGATATATACTAACTTACCTTTGGACATGCGTAGTTTTTCCTTCTTGGTTCATTACATCCTATATGGCGCTATGTGCAATCCATTAAAATCCTAATACAATATTATTCTTCCTCTCCATCATTTCTGGTCCTGCAATCATGTTGTTTCAATGTGAATATAGTATTCTTTTCTCTTTTCACCTTTTTTCCAACCTTTATTCTCTGTATTGTGCATTTGCACCTGTCTATGCTGTCTTTGCCGTAAGCTCTTCTCCTTATTCGTCTGTCGAGTATGCGTATAATCCTCTTTCCGTCCCTCCTCTCACCTCACCTTCTTCGGCCTCCTTCCGACTCCTTCTTTTGTTGCCCTCGGGTTCTGCCAAACTCATATACGTTTTCGACGCACACTATTTGCTTCCATCCTCCTCAACTGTCCTCTCTGAACGCTCTCCCATCATGTGTTTTTTTTTTTTCCCCCCCCCCAATAAAATAGAACCTTCCACTTCCTTCTACAACCCCCTCCTCGGTCATCATTTTTTACACCAAGGAAACGTTTGGATAGAAAGCAATCTTAATACTTTCATTTCGCATGCCTGTACTTACTTAATTACTTTAGCCTTTATTTTTAGTTGCTATATTAGTCTTCATGTCTATATTGCAAATATGGGCTCATAATGCTGGTATATGATTATTGTTTTGGGGTCTGACTTTCCTTCGTTATAAATTAGGTCCTTGAGCAAAGGGTACAAATGTCCATTAAATCTAAAATTATTCACTTATCCAATTTCTTCTTTTGGGGGGTTTTTCACGACCTATTTAACTTACATATCAGTTGTTTTTTGATTCGTGCCATATACACCTCTAATCATTCAAATCTGTTCCTGTCTTGCGTCTTTGTGGTTTATTCTAGTACTTCCTCCAATTCTATATTCACTCTTTCTGATTCTTTACCACGCATCATAGAGCCTCCTGTCTTCCCCCTATTGATTTTCCTTCCCTTCCCAAATAGCACCTCGGTCCTGCCCCTATAGAACCTCTGCAGAGCATCCCTTGACTCGAGATCAACGCCAGATCATCGCGTATCCAAAGATCTCCCCACCACCCTTTCCTGTACCACTTTGCCATAATAGTGTCCATAAAGTGTATGGGGTAGGTTAATCAAAATTGGAAAGCTGCGACTTCTCCTGTTTTTACACCTGGTGTTTGGTTTATTTTCTAAACCAGCTACTTATTCGGGTTGCGCAATCTGTGTTTTCACCTTTGCAACAGCTGTTCCACATACGTACTTTTTGTTACTTTAGCTCTTATCAGTTTGTATGGCTTACCCCAGTATCTCTCTTTTTTTCCCCTATATCCTCCACGGAAGAATTTCCTCGGGTGCTATCGCACGGTGTCGAACTTTCCTTTTTATAATAGTCGATAAGGTTCAAATAATGCTTTCCGGTCTAAATTCATAAGTCTTTCACACATATCTTCTGTGCAAAAATCAAATCCATTGTCGAATCTTCCCGGTCGAAACCATGCTGCCATTCATCAGTTTTTTTCGGCTGGTGTCCTAATATCTTGGCTTCTCAAATATTGTCTTCAGTACCCTTGCAATATGTCTTGCATCGGGCATTTTTCCCTGTATTATTTTTTTACTAGTCGTTTTTTATTTCCCATTTCTTGTAAATGACACAATTTACCGATTTATTCCACTCCTTCTCGTGTGTTTTCCTTCCGTTCCATTGGTCTTTATTTTTATTCGATCTACTTCTGTCATCTCACAAAACATCCACTCGATCTCATCTACTCTCAGATATCTATAAGCAGCCAGTATCTCGCCCACTGCCTTTCGTTTTTCATCTCTTTCTCATCGCTTGTTCCGCACCTCCTCAGTACAATCTGCCCTTGCCTCGGCTCTCTCAAAATTATCTCCTATTGCACTCACCTTTTCTTCTCTTCTTCTATTATGTTATTTGGGATAATCAAGAGCTGTTCGAAATATTCCCTTCCACCTTCCGCTAATATCGGACGGCTTGTTAATAAGTTCTCAGTTCTTCTATTTTTTGGATGTGCATAGGTTTTGGTGGGTAGAGCCTTTCTACATACCGTTTTTTCGCAATGTCGCGTCTCTTTTGCAGGATGGAGTGGAATCTCCACTAAACTCAATGTATCCTATTTTGGGATGCTGCCCATACGTATACGGATAATTGGTTAATATAAAGTCACCTGTTTTCTGCTCAGTACGTTGGCAATCATAAGGCAAGACAGCAAAATTACTACGCAGCATTGGAAAAAGAGGCAATAAAAATTGAAAAGGAACATATCATAAGGAAATAAGTAACATCTACAGTCTTCGAAGTTGTTATATTTCATTTTCATTTTTGTAGTTTAACAATTCATAACGATTAATACTACTAAACTATGAAATGTATTTTATATTACAGAAGGAAGAAGAAGCAGGTACCCAAAGGTTGTCTTGATAAGAATGAGGGAACCCTTCGATTTTTAAGAGGGGATGCCTTTGTTCATGATGAGAGGGGATGCCTTGTATCATGATGGAGGGTGTTAAATTTTGTGATTAAGGGAGATATGATCGTAATATATATATATGTTATTAAATGAAATAAAAATATAAACAATTTAATGTAGATTTATTCTCTCATTTATCCGTTTTTTTATATGTAAATATTACAAAATAAATATATAAACCTGTTAGAGTATTTATAATAATAGTAATATAATGAATAAAAAAATAATTTTCTGTCAAATACACTTAATAGGTCGTTTACCTATATTAAATATAGAAAAGTGTTAATATTACCAGGTAGGTAAATATAACACCTATAATATTAGGAAAAAAATGATAGACAGTCAACGTATATTTTTGTGCAGAACATCATTGCAATGTCCGAGAAGCTTATGACTGATCAGGCGATTTTCCTATGTCTCGAGAGACTAGAGATGTAGAATATTGACATATTTTTTTATTCACTTATAACTTGTGATCTAAAATCTTTCTCGAGAAACGAAGATAAAATCTTTATAATGGATTAGCTAAAACAAATCATAAAAAACTGCACAATTAGCGACAAGTGTGTGAGAAGTCAAGATTACGATACAGTTCAAATAAGAGTTCATTTATTAATCAAATAATTATTTGGAAACACAATGTTTATTGATAGTGACTAGGTCAAGTCTATCAGACTATGTTATTCTAAGAGGACGGACGAAACTAAGGAATACAAGAATCATTACCAAGTCAACATGATATATGGATTCAACTGTCTCAAACATATTTACGTATTACTATCTATTTCAGTATAATTTGCAAGAAAGTACATATATGTTGTGTTATAAGATTACATTACATGGTCAGTTACTAAAATCTTAGCGTCGTATAATTAACAACTCATCATTGCGTAGAACGCATGCTATATCTCCAGCACATAACTGGCTTTTAATTCAGGAGAGTAACATAAAATGTGAATGAGGAGTGTAGGGGGGGGATACAAAATACGGAAGGAACTAAATGAGGGGAGCAGAGTTTTGTTATCATCGTCACATATATTGTAGCGACAAGGTGTATCAAAAAGCATATGAAACAAATTAAGCATGGGATAGAAGCCTTTTCCTTCTCGTTGATGAACATAGAAACAAAAGTCAATCTGCATCGTACTTCACACATTAACAAAAGAGACTCGCGGTCAATGTGAGATTGAAGCTAGTTGTCTATCAATGGTTATATATGAAGCACAAGTATAATAGAGCTCATAAGATACCAGCAGTCAAAGTATTATATTGTAAGTCCGTACGATATTTCTAGTTATATAATGTGAATTGCAGACAGTATTGTGATCGAGCGGACACAAGTGAAAGTGATCAATAGCCTAATCACTTTGTTAATGTTCTAACTAATTGCGTATATATGTTAACACTAACATATGATAAACTATACATAACTCAGTGTAAATAATCTTCATATCGACACAAGCTTTATATATGTAAACCTAGGATTAGAGTACTGAGACGTTCCTCCTGAGATAAGATAGAAAAAACTAATAAGTGATGAGTAAATGTAGAAAAGTCTAATAGTATATATAGACTAGTAGTAGAATACAATAGATCATATCTTTATATATTTAAATTGGAGTAAAATTAGGACTATTATTGTATAAGTAAGGTATATGAGAATAGAGATATTTTACCAAAGGTTACGCGTAAGAGTGAGTAAAGAGATTTTAAACCATTCTCATAGGATATATAATATTATAGTCAGAATATAATAATAGAGAATATATATTAGCGGGAAGGTAGGAAGACTGATACTGTTTAATATGATTATTAGCTCCTAATACTATATAATATAATATCTGGTATAATATATATATTATATAACTGCTTAGTAAATATAATAACTATAAATATATATATATATTACGAATAAATATTATGTTATGTAAGTTTATATCTATATATGTGTGTAAACGAATAAGAGACTTATTGTATGCCGTAAAGATACACCTGTATATGCATATTATATATCTTCTTATTAGTAGATAGGTTGTGATATAGGATAAGGAAAAAAGCGCAAGAGTAAGTATATACAGTTTACATAGACACCATCTCAATGTTACCGACCACTTTATCAAGAAGGGGGCCCGTAAAGAGTGAAAACATGAAAACAACGGACACCGGCCAAGCAAGCTTAGAGAAGTCTGCTCAGGTGAGTAGCGCAGACGTGCCTTAAAACAGAGAGGAAGATTAAACAGTATGAAGCAAGCGAATCCAAGAGCAACAGAATATACCAGGAAAGAAAGAGGTGTTCACCTACTATGAAACAAAGTGTGAGATCTCATACTTCACGCAAAACTCATGCGAGAGCAAGCATCCCGTGCAGTACGAGTAGCGAACACGACTATGATGGGGATATGCGAGTGCCAAACTTCCCTGAGCATTCCCTATCCCTTGCAAGTAGAATAGTATATAGACAGAGAGGTATATAGTGCGCCAAGCACTCAGAGATAGAGTCAAGAAGAGTAAAAATTAGGGACAGAGTTTAAATAATATATCGTTAGGATAGACTCAAGAATTAATATATTATGAATGTGGAGACCTGAATCCCCGTCCCCAATATTGTGAATAGCAAGTAATCACACAATACCAAGCGATAAAATGCATATATTAACTATAACACTGTCAGACTGTCATTATATCTACGATAAAAATTCGCATATGAACCTATAACATGACATAGAACTCCCATATTTCCTATAGAGCCACTTAACACCATTGAAATATAGCATCTCTCAAGAATAGGATGTACTATGTAATAACCAAGAATTTTAGTGTTGCTTTTTCAAAAAATATGCGTATGCTAGATGGTTAGACAGAGATAGGAAATTGGAGTCTATTTATAGAAAGAGAGTCCAGAAAATGAGTTTTAAAGAGTTGAATTAAACAAAGGATCTGAGTGACCCACACATGATAGGTGAGACAGAAATTCACAAACCAGATCGAACGAATATATATATAACCTGAGCAAAGCCGAAGACGAGAGGCAACTGCAGAAGCAAAAAGGAGCAGAATTGAAGTGAGTAGAAGAGTGGAGGTGATTCATCGGCATAAATAATCATAGGTGAAGAACTAATCTGAGGAGATCGAGTGATAGAAATAAGGAATGGATAGAAATAAAGATAGTAACTGAGCTTGTGAAACACCAAATTAAACGTAAAAGGAGGAAGAGTCGCTCCATCAATACGAGAGCTGAGATAAGAGGATCGTAGGAAAACTAGACAAGAGAAGAAAGAGATAAGAAGGAAACCCAAAATAGGAGCTTAGAAGATCAGTACAGCGTGCAAATCATCATCTACAACAAAGCTTTGAGGATAATCAAGCGCCACCACGCAAAGACTCTCATGAAGTCCTAAGCTAAGTACATAAATTCATAATAGGAAAGTATTCACGTCAGTTGTAACTCAGAACCATGAGACGAAACATACTGTTATCTGAAAGAAGTAGGAATGAGACTACAGAGATACCATAGAAATGAGAGTTAAAGATACGAGTTTCAAGATTTATTATGTATATAAAATATATACGAATGAGTATATAGCTTATAGACGATAGTAGGAAGATCAGAGCGGTACGCCTTTTTTGCTTCGTGAGATCTGAGGTATTGACATGCATCGCTTCCAGCACTGTAGAAGTAATAGTTATTAGTATTTATAAAGACATAGAGAGTAGAGTTTGAACGAGGACAGGTCCAGCTCTAGAACACACTCCCAAAACATACGTAAGAAATGCATCTATTAACGGACAACTAGTCCGTATCTACATACAATTTTAGACTCTCAGACTCCATTGCACACGATCATGTGTAATCAACAGGTAATGATGACATAGTGAAACCCATAGAGAGGAAAAGTTATAGGAGAGGATGCCAAGATATGCGACCAGGGTAGAGACTTAGTTAAAAAAGAAGACAAAGAGATTAGACTTTCTAAAGGAGAGTTAGCAACAGAACCAAAAAATCGACAGAACAAATAAGGGAGGAAAGGCAGATCTATCAAAATTGTAGACGATATTTGCAAGGCCAAATATTTATCAGTAGCAGATACAAGCAGGTTGTCGAGAGTGACTTTCTTTAGATGACAGAGTAGTGGTCACTTAGCCGTCGACCATATTTACCTAGCCACGTTTGATTACGCCGTCAACTATTAGCTGAAGCAGTGAGAAAATTAGTATGATAGTGATAGGAATAGAGTTTTCCCTTGTATGCTCAGGAGCTAACGCACAATTCTTCTCTTTTATATGGTGCGATAACACAGCATCCAGACGTTGAGTTGAGTGAAAAAGATTTGAGTTGAAAGAAGGATTTTGAACGCTGCTCATCGTCCCATCGGATTAGGCCCCCACACTTTTTCACGTGATCACGGGAGCATCCCCGATCAAAGCAAGGATTCATTCATATATGTTATGATTAGCCAAAAAAACGCCAATCTGCCCCCAATTGTTAGACCGCGATTATATGTGTCTATAACGAGTTACTGTTATAAAAAGCCCATGGGCACCTGGAGAAAAAGTATATAAATCAAGCTACAAGATTGTGGTCAGAGTTACCATAGGAGAGAAATAGTTATTAAGCGAGAAGAGTATTGGTAAACCCATAATTCAAGCGTATCATGAATTGTTAGCACTATCGGGAATATGTATTCCTTAATTAGCTGGTTCAGATCGTCTGAGAATAACACTAATTGGCTCCCCATCCTGCAATATGTTGGAGATAGCCCAACATCAGCTGTGACGTTGAATCCTGAAATAGAGATCCAGCATTGATAGGAAGCAAAAAGGTCGATGAAAGATATTGATTCAGATTAGTCAAAAGAAGTAGAAAATTTTGCCATATTGGGGAGCAGATAAAACTACAATATAATGAGTATATAGTGAAGACAAGATTTTTGCACAACAGAAACTGGAAATGGTTATGAGATTCAAATGATCCGATAGACTTTGATTACTGTATTATATATGAATGACTGTCAACATAACACATCAAGTAGGACGGAAATAAGAAAAAGTAAGATACAGATAGTTAAGTTTAATGAAAATGAATTCTGTCACTGTTTCAGACAATAATAAAATGTTAGTTCTAGATTTAAGCCGAGGTATATTTACAGACCGTGATACACGCAGCACGAACGTAGCAAAGCAATAGAAAACCGCCGCCTTGCCACCACCACATCTACTCGGACATCATTGATCAATTGCGTACAAACTATATAAGAACACAGAGCTTCTAATAGTTTAAAAATTCATGGTGTTTCACGTGCTTCAATCACAACCACACTAACACACCCACTAACTACACACCCACAATCAACAACAACACACAGCACAACACAGCACAAACACACACACACACAACACTTATAACAACAAATTAATAAATTGAGAACAAACTCAAATAAAATAATCTAAGTATGGCTTTCATTTAAAACATAAAATTAAATTTAAAACTATCATTTTTGGTTACCCACTTACTATAAGAACCACTATATAAACTAATATCTAAATAGAAAAAGAAAATAAACCAAGCTTTTAAAAATCCCGGATGAAAAGATTCGGCAGAATTCACATTTATCCCTAAAAGTGGTAAACAAGGCTAGCAGTTTCATCAACAAATATACACAATGGAATATCTATTAAAAACCTTTGAGATTACTACTTAGTTAAAAATAAATTGATAAATTATAATTAAAATTAAAAAAATAAATAAATCATATTAAAAGACTAATTTAAACTATTTTTTTTCTATTTATATTTTATATTATTTATATATAATATAAATATATATGATATATATTATATATTATAATATATATATATATATAAGTATAATAGATATATATAATATATATATATATATATATATATATATATATATATATAATAATAGATTATATATAATAATAATATTATAATAAATATACATATATATATATATATTATATAGAATTAATATAATATTATATATATATAATATAAATATATTATATAATATATATATATATTATATATTATTATAATATATATATATATATAATAGATATATTGAAGTATATTATATATATATATATATATATATAGTATATATAATATATATATAATATCAGTATAATATATATATTAGTACTTATATATTATATATTATATATAATATTATATATATATATATATATATATAAATAATATTATAATATATATATAAATTATATAATATATATATAAATAAGCTATAAATATATTATGTAACTATTATTATACTATATTATATATTATATAGATCTATATTATAATAAATATATATACTATATATATAATATATATATATATATTTAATAATATTAATGGATAATGCTGACGAAAGAGAATTTTGAGATAAATATAAACTAAATAAATAAGAATAGACATTTTAGATTATGATAGTAACAATAGAACTTCACTATTAAAGACTTTTGGAAATATATAATATTATATATAATTATATATTATATAATATATATAATTATAATATATAATTATATAACTATATATATCTAATTAATATTAGATATATATATATATAAATTACTATATTAAATATATATTATATTATACTATATTATATATATATATATATTTATAAGAATTTAAGATTATTATTAATATTATATATAATATATTATATATAAATAATAATATATCTATATATATATATATATAATATAATATTAGTATAATATAATATATATATATATTACCGTGTATTATATATTATGATATATTATATATATTATATATATATATATATTATAATAATATATATATAAGTATATATATCATATATAATTTATACTGTAATATAATTATTATATATATATATTATATATATATATATTAATATATATATATAATTATATATATAATATTATATATTATATAGTAATTAGATTATATATAGAATTATAATAGTATAATATTATATAAAAATAATATATAACTATATAGATATATAAATATAATATATAATATCTATATAATATCTAATATAAATAAATATATAATCCATTATATATATATTTATTATATATATATCTTTCCCTCGGTGTATAGAACAAAGCCAACAATTACACCAAATTGTAATGATCTATACAAAAAAATCAAAATAAATTGAAATACTTGAAAATCGCTGAGGTTTCATATACTAAAAATTATCAGACCTACAATCTTGATTACTTCATAAAAATATTAATAGCTAAATACAATAAAAATAGGAAAAACTTTATTTTAATTTGCTAATATCTCTAAGAATATTTTAGATATATTATATTAATTAGAATAATAAAAATATAAAAATGTTGAAGATTCTTCCACCAACCAACCCAGCCTATCAAGCAGTACACAACTCCCAGCTGAAGAGAATAAATGGGTAGCCTTTAATAAATTGGTACTTTCAAAAAACCAACTCCTAAAAACTTGAATATGTATGTTAATATATATGATGCCACAACTTCAAGAAATGATCAAAAAGTGCTCAAATTGTGATCCTTTCTATACTGCAAATAGGCCAAATGTGGCTATGAAACCTTTAATTTATAAATTTTAATTAATAATAATCAAGAACCTGCTATAAGGCATACTTTATATAAAATAAAGTGATCTAAGCAAAAGTAAATTAACAGCCTGATAAACTGCATCTACTTACCCAAAAATTGTACCTTCAATCTTCTCTGTTCTTAACTTTTTCATCAAATGTAAGTAAGCCCTCTGTCAAAATTTTTGATTTTGCTTTATGCCATTCACATACTCAAACAGAAAAAAGGGAATTAATAACCTTTGGCAATCCATAAATATTAAATAGTAAAAATAGTACTACATCCTAAACAAATTGGTAATTATAAGCTGTAGCTTAAATTTCCTAAGTACCATCTAGTTATAACATAGCATTATAGCTTTTTAATACGTTGTAACAATTGTCAGCAGCTAAAATTATAATTGCAATAGTCTAAAATTACAGTTAATTATTTTAAATCAAATAGCCGTAGCAGTGTATATCAAGTAATTTAAAATGTCATCCGCGCATAATTAGTTCAGATATAGAAGTAGCAGTGACCGACCTCATGGTCAGCTGTTCAAGAATTTCTGTTTTATTTCTTCTTTAATAGACAGTGGTTAATTTATAATAGCAGAATAATCCGCTGATCAGTGCATGAAACACCAATTAGTCTACTTTTTTAATAATCTTCACAATCTCATAATTCAAATAAAAAACAAATGAACAATTTATAAAAAGAACCACAATGATAATTGCAAGTCATTAATCATTGAAATAAAATTATATACAATGTAATTTTTTTTATGTGGGGGCGTTAAATTATCAAAAAAAAATATGATTGAAATTAAAACAATGTCAAAAAAAAAAAGAAAAAAAAAAAATTAATAACTTTTTTTTTTTTTTAAACAACATATAAATCTTCATATTTATGGAATTTCTGTCCTTTCAGGGACATCTTTCTGATCCTTCCCTTTTAGGTGGAATTCCAGGTACTTTAAATAATGTGTAAATATTTGTACATTTTTTAAACCCTTTTTTTGTGTATTGGCTAATTCCTCATCTCTCCTCTCTGACTAAAAACGGTAGAGTTATATAGGGAAGAGAGAAACTGGAAAAAATATGTTTGTATAGATTTTTGATGATGGCAAGCATGCATTAACCCTAATAATATTCATTTGGGGCTCTATATCTTCTGTTGTTTACCTGAATGTCTCTCAAAAGTAACAATTCAAGGATGAATTTTCACCTTGAATTCACAAAGCCGAAATTTTTTTATACATTTTATACGCTTATTCATCTGCTTTTCAAATATTGGTCCAATCGATCCTCTTCTCATCACTTCAGAGGTATGCAATACCAAACATTAGAGCTCATACCCTTAAGAATTTTCAGGATGATTACAAAGTATTGAAGATCAATATTTTTTATATTTAGAAGGGTTTAAAAGCCAAAGGTCTTTGTTTATTAACACTGTGACTTCTTTCTATTAACAAGTGAAATGCTCATACTTTTAATATATTTTAAAACACAATACTGCATACACATATTTGACTGCTTTACAAGAGATTATAACAACGACCTAAAAACTGGAATGGGTGGATAGTGAAAGTCAAACTTCATATCTTTTCCTTCAAAAATCTTTTACCTCTTCATAGTTAAAAATGATTTAATTACTTTGAAGGATGAAACTAGGTGATCCAGCATCACTTAATATCTTTATGGATATCCATACTCATATAATGAATGAAAGGATTAATAGGATCTGAATCAATACTTACATACAACAAATTAACAGCCTACGCCACATAGTTATAATAAGCATGTTACTAACATTTAATTATAATTTACTGTAAATGAATAATATGGTCCAAGGCAACCTCCCTAAAGGGCATCTCCTTAGGAGATATTCTACACTCTGTATAGTCATTTTGATTTATTTTATTGTCCTACCATATAGTTTTTGCAAACAAGGCAATGTATATACATTTCTACAGTAACATATGCAGAGTCTGTAAACTCTTTTTAGAGAAATGCATACATTTTACTCCTCAACGCTTGCTTAATATAGTTTCAAAAATAAGTTTGTAACAGGGACATCTTGGACAATAATATAGGAAATTTTTCATTATATATTACTTTTTATTACCAAATTGATTTAACTCTAATTAATCATCAAAATCTAAACAAATTTAATTGATGCAGATTTAGTTGATCTACAGCAAGAGGATGTCAATAAAATAATCATATTATTCGTGAAAAAGTTAGTTTGTTGGGCCCTATAGTAAAACCAATGAACAACTATTATATATTAATACTCATATTCCATAGAAGGGATAGAAGAGAAGGAGTTTTTGGGTTACTTTAAGTTTTATTGTAAATAGTACATCCTAATAAGGTGATGTCTCCGCACATTTCCAATAAAAAAATTTATCTGGTATATGGTCCCACGATCGAAAATACATTAATCTAAAGTTAAAATGATATTTGAAAGGACTTCAAAAGAAAGTGTCAACACATCATATCATTGACCTTAAAATAATTTTTCTGTAAACTTTGTAGAGACCACATCTATTACCATTCTGCAGGTTATTTGACCTATATATAAAAATAACCTTGTGACTTTCACATAAGGCTCATAATATTATTTAATTTATTATAATTATGGTAACCCTTTTCCTCTACCTTCCTGGTCTTGTTAACTTTAGCTGCCAGCCAGCTTAAGGAAATCATGGAGTCAGTGAAAATATGTAAATTTTTAATATTTATGGGACAAAATGCCCTTGTTAATTGAGAATATAAATCTATCGCACACCCCACTCCATGGGCCACTGCAAATAGTCTACCAACCCCCCTTGTTACCACTACTTTGTTTTTGGCAGTGAGATAATGAAGGGAATGTGTATCAAGATTTTTTAAATAAATCACACATCCATAAAGATCCTTGCTAGCATCTGTAAAGACCATTAAATCATAAATTACAATGTAATTCCAAATATACGGATGGACACTCAATCCAGATTATAGTATTGCAATCTTTTCCACTCTCTCATCGTCATCACTAAAGTGTATCCAAGTGATCTACTATCCATCTCAACTCATGCAGAACATTGCCTTTTCCTCAAGGTAAATCATTGGGCAAGTGGATCAAAAGCAATATTCACAATTATTGTATTGTTCTTAAAGTGTTAGCCTCTAAATTAATTTACAGTTTATTTTGTAAAAATATTCCTTCTTTTAGACAACAAAATACCTAATAATTTGTTTTGTAAGGGTTCTTCAGAATCCTCACAAAACTCAGATTCCATAAAATTTGAACCAATTGGGGGCTGCAACTAAAGATATTGTCTAAAAATATAATTGACTTGTAAATTGACAATTAATTCAGATCATAAGTAAAATGCAAAATATCCATAATGATAAATTAAAACATATTCTTAATTAATTTTCAAATGGGTCTGATTTTAAATTGTAAATTTAATTAAAATATAAAGGCAACCATTAAGCAAGCTGTGAGACCTCATACCAAGGCAATCTGTTAAATTTGGAGCCACCTCAGAAAAATCATTCACCCTAACCAAAGAAAATGTAATTTAAACTATCAATTATATGGTACATATCTAAATACCGTTGGTCCAATAAAAATCTATTGAACCCTAAAAGTGTCAAAGCTATCTCTAATTTATTGTTAAGATTAGGACATTGGTAGGGACCTGGTTAAAAAAGACATGGGGGGTATTTTTTCACATAAATTCTTAAAATACTACTTCCTCATTTGTGAATTTGAACATTTCTCTGTACACACCATTTGCCAGGAAAGAAAAAATCTTCCTTTTTATTTTTAATTATAATGAAGCTTAAGATTGACCTATTAAGCTCATAAAATGTGAAAGCAAGACCATGATCAGCGATTTATTACTTATATATAGTATTTTTTTTAGTTCATGAGGTTTAAAATATATTTGGTAACAATTATTACTCTATATCCAACATGGAAGTATCAGTCTGCCATCATCATGACAATTTGCATTGCTAATTATATACTCATTGTTCATCTTCATCAGAAAAGGAGGCTCATAATAATCATCATAATTCATTAATTTTTAAGGTGACATATTAAGTTGATTATTAGCTTTAGAAAAGTTAAAATCATCAGGCAAATTACAGGCAATGTAACTACTTGCCATAGGCGATTCTTCTAGACAGAAATAACTACGATTCTTCATTTCATTCTTATCAAAATTATTAGTTCAGTCATTTCTCAATTTTGATTTGGCATGCGCAGATGTACTCCATCATCCTGAAATCTCAAACCCAATTACCTATTTTTCCTAATTTGTTTACAACAGATGCAATTAAGATGGTCAATTCAAAAGCAGTAAAGCATAATCCTATACAGTTAAAATAAAGAATTTTTCTATTTTTGTACCTATATATTTGTTAACATATAAAAAATTGATTTTAAGGGGGATGGTGACCCTGCGGCCACTCACAATTCAAAAATTTTTTTTTAATCTATATTGCTTTTAAAGGATTTATTAATATTCGTTCGAATTCAAAGTTTAATTTTAGGCCCTAATTGTCTGGAATAACTGCAGCACAATTTTTACTTCTTTTACCTCAGATGTTAAATCTATGAGATTAGTTCTCGATACTTTTTGCATGACACAATAATACAGGACATATAGTTTATCGATACACATTTTACATCATTTAGTATCAAATTTTAATTCTAAGAAAAGACACAAAACAATACTCTGAAGCGCTCATAAAGTACTCTAGAATTTGCATTTCATCCTTCAAGGCCTATATTATAATAAGTTTTTAGCTGTGAAAAAGTTGGCAAAATAAATTACTAATGACCTGTATAAGGATTATTTCAATCAACAAACTATCATTATCATGTGAAATTCTAAGCCAAGCTTACAATTACAGAAAGTTTCATTATGGGAGCATGAATCCTTTTATTTGTGCTCTGTTACCATTTATTTTTAATTTATGCATGAAAAGGAAAATGATTTCTACCACATTTATAACAAGGTATTTTGAACCTATACCTGCATGAGAACGGATCAGATTAGTAACGCACAAAAGCCAGCCTCCAATTTCTTAATTCTTACCTATTCACTATCAATGTTTGACATTTGCTAAATTAATGGTATCAACCTGCAATTTTAAATGAAGACACAGAACACAATTGTGCGTCTACTTGACACATTTTTGTTTTTGAATCAACTGCAGCTGCCTAGCTCAGAGCTTTTCTCTGATATGCAGAGATATTTAAGAGCAACAAGTTATTCTCCTGACAACCTTTCCAACTATAAGCACAAATAAAAAGGAGGTATCTAATAGAATTGTAAATCTGGTCTTGCATCATTATAACATTCATAAATGAATTTTATTTAGTCAATTAATCTGCCATACAAAATATTGCATAAAAACCTGACCATCCACATCCAATCTCACCATCTGATCTTTCAAAACTCTCAAATCACTAACCCACTCCATCATACTAAAACATTCGCAGCTTAATTTACAATTTTTCATAACAGAAAATTGTTGGGCCCTATTTTGAAGAAAAAGCCCTAATAAAAATTTTTCTACAATCATTAGGTTTTGAATCCTCCACTTAAGACTTTCATATTATACCTTACAGGCCAATACTGGCGTTACAATACTTAATTTCAAGTGAAAAAACGGATGCTCATGGAGCCCTACTAAAAAATAATTGATTAAATTTTCTGATTGACTATCAAATGAGTGTATATCTAGGAGAAATTTTACATTTTGAGCACTAATTGAAGTAGGTGGTGATTGATTTGATATGGAAGTTGTATTATGTGAAGAATATCTATGTAATTATATATACACTAAAATACATTATTAATCTGAATTTCATATCAATTCTTTCCTCATCAAAATCATATTCGGGGGCAGAGTACAAATTCTCGATATTAATTCATTAAATTTAAGTTTAATTTTAAATTGAAAGTCTCAGAATAAAATTTTTCTCTTCTACTGGAGACTGCTAATGGTATACACATGTTTAATTAATTTTGTGCAAGGAAGATCCTCTGACCCCTCTTCTACTAAACAAGGTTTTTTACTACAACCAACTCCTCAGAAAGGTGCATAATATCAGAAATATACTTAATTCTGTTTTTTGGATCAATGATCCATGAAAAAATATAATTTCAAATTATAATTTAAATATTAAATAAAAATCAATATGAAATTAATTGGATTAAAATTTAAAATAAAAAAATCAAATTTAATTATTAATTAAAAATAATGATTTTCATTCAATAATAATATACCAAAATATATAATATAAATACAACCCTATAGGCAGAATAACCCCTAGTGGAATTAAAATA
>JABUQX010105546.1:0-17500 GCA_015478945.1 Trachelipus rathkii
GGTAGATACCTAAATCATTCTGCCTACTCTGAATATTTTGACCACCCTGTCCACTCATAAGAAGGTCTTTCGTCCAAGACTTTACGTAGAAATTCCTGAAAGCCTCGACTCTGCAGTCCTTCTGCAGAAGTCGATGCCTATGCTACGTATCACCTCTGCGGCTAGCTTATATATATATATATATAATACTATATTTTTTAAATAAAAAAATAAGATCCTCCCAGTAGTATTTTTATAGTATATATATTTATATATTATAATCAGATTTATATATTAAATTTTAGTGTATATCTATAAAATATGCAATATATATATTTATTTATATATATATATTATTATATATATATATTTATTTATATATTTTATTAGGTTTTTATTTTATATATATATATCGTTATATATTTTATTTATTATTTTTAATTTATTTATTTTTATATTATATTTATTTTGATTATTATTTATATATTTATATTTTATTATTTTTATATATTATTTTTTATATATATTTTTTATATTATTATTATTATTATTATATTATTATTATTTATTTTTTTTATTTATTAGAGTATGAAAATATATCATTTAAAATATTATTTATTATTCATTTATTTTTAGGATTAATATAACCCTATTATATTTGTTATTTTTATATCAATAATATATTTAGATATATTTGTTTTAAAATTTTTGATATATTTATATTTATTATTTTTATATTTTTATATTTGATATATATTTTTATTTTATATTTTATTATTTTTTAATATATTTTTTAGTATTACCTTCATAGCATATTTTTATTATTACTTTTATAAATAAATTTCTCTTATATACTATTTTATAATTAAATAGTTATTTTTATATATATTTTTATATTTTTCATTTTATGTTATTATAATTATTTATTATTTATATTTTTTTATTATATCTATATTACGTTAAGTTTTTTGGCAATTATTTTATTTTTTTTTATTATTATTATTATCTATTTTTTATTTTATTATTTATTATATTTTTTTTTATTATTTTTTTTATTTTATAAATTATTATTATATTTTTGTTTTATATTTTTTTATCAGTTTTCTGTGTTAAATCCCATTTAAATATATATTTCCGGTATTATTATATTATATATTATTATATAATATTTTTTATTTTATTCTTATTTTTTTTTTAATTTTATTATATTTATTATATAATATATTATATTATTATATTTTATTATATTATATATTATTATTATTATATTATATATTTAATACATATATTATATTTATTTATATTAATTTTATATACTTCTACTTTAAATTTATTATTTTATTTATATTTTATCTTTGTTTTATAATATTAAACAAACTTTATCATATATATAATATATTTCGTCGAAAGACTTTGTAGAGAATCCATCAAAGCCTTCGACTCTGCAGAGTCGTATGTTAATGCTTTTTATCGTATCAGTCTCGGTTAGCTATATTATATAATCTATATATATATAGTTATTTATATATATATTTATATATTTTTATATATATTATATAATACTAATATAATTATTTATATTTTATATTTTATTTTTTTATTATTTATTATTATATTTATTATTATTATTTTATTTAATTGGTTGTTTTTTTGTACTTACTATATATCTGTATATGTGTTTATTTTTTCTCAAGCTTCTATGAATTTGGGGATTTTAACTTTAATTCAGTTTTTTGATTAAAGCATATACCTAGATTGCCCTCCACAATGAAAATCTTTAATCCATAAATACACATTCGATTCATTAAAACTTTCGACCATCTGCGCCAACGGGTGAAATTATTGATCTAAATAAATATATTTTATATAATCATTTAGCAATATCAAATCAAAATTACAGCTTATTATATTATTATTTTTCCCAGTTCGATAAATACAAATTTGGACATATTTGAATTACAATCAAATAATAATTGATCTTCGTACTATTTTGCAAAATTACTGGATCAAATTTTGAAATTATTAGATCGTCGCCTCCCAAATTCTTCAATATTGCGCATTCTAAAAAATAGATACATTTAATTTATAAATATTTAACTTTAAATTATTAGTATTTATAATCGGTAACAAAAATTACATAATGAACGACCCACAGATTTACATAGGCATATAACTTTATCTCATGATTGTATTAATCTGGTTATTTCGTATATTAAACATTCAGTGTATAAATCAGTTGACAATCTTACATCACTTTCTAGAACGTGAATGTTTAAAACTAATGCAGTTTAAAAGGACCAGAATCACTATTTTAATAGTAGGGTTTTAGTGGTTAATAGATTGTATTATGTTTTTCTAAAATTAGTAGTTGGTTGGTGAAATTTACTTTGGGCGCTAGTATGCTGAAGTTATTATAATAATTAAAGGTGTGGTCTAATGTGTGGGAATTGATCTCTGATGGTATGAAGGCTGTTTTTTGAATCCATAACCTGGTTTTTGGTTATCTGTTATTTGAACAACTCTCGTGTTCATCGATCCTGCAAATAGAATTGACTGCATAAAGTGTCTTAACAATATAGACAGCATCAACACAGTCACAAGAACATTTATAAATTAAATTGAGGAACGAAGAGACACAGGAGTACGGTTTTTTATGGTTGCAAAATGAGGAAATTTTACGCGTGAAGCAGAGAAAACTAAATTATTATTCATATTACTGGGGGAAATAAGTCTCTTGCAGTATAGGTGTTATAGTTTAGTGCTCTTTTCGTTTGTTTTTTGTGTAAAATATGTTCTAAAGGTATATTACATATATAACCACATCTAGGTACTGTGTTGTAAGTTCACGGGACTAGATGTGTAACACGAATTGAGAAAATCATTTATATATTATTACTTTATAAACTATATTTAATTTGAAAATAATACTGTTTAAAGATAATCCTCCAGATATCAATTCTATATGCATAAGTTGGAACGTGGAACTAAGATGGTAGCCCCTGGTTATAATAGTTTTAATGCAATTTGCATTTATATCCGGTTAGGAGTATGTGGCCAAAAAATTTATCCTAGACCTGAAAAGTCTGTCCTTTCGTTATATTGTTCACCACGTAGACAGATTTGGATTTTAATTAATAGGGTCCATAATAATGACATAGTAACCTATCCGAGCCGTCCTTTCTTTCGTGCCTTGTAAAGTTAATATTATTTAATTGGGAATTTAGTATAATCAAAAATAGGTAAAACTTTATCTTTTTGAAAAGTAAAAAGGTATCATCTATAAACCTTTTGTAGTGCAATGCTTTGGAAAGAGGGTAGATCAATTTTGTACCAGACTTTTTAAAATGATTTAAATGAATTATGCTAGGGTCGGCGTCTATTTAATAAGGACCTCCTTGATTTTGTCTCTCATACCTAGAGAAGATTTCCGTTTTTGCGTAAGTCTAATTAGAGCCGATAAAATTAGCAATAACAGATGTTCTAATGATATATTTACCTCCCATGGGTTCCTGCCCTCTCGAATTATTATATTTCGTCCTTCCCTAAAATACTATAAAGCAGATGGTCTTCGCATTGAGACCCTTTTTCCTAGCAGCTTTTAATACCTATAATTATTATTAATTTAAGTCTAAAATTTTTGGTTCCATTTTTGACATCCTTTGCCATTAATGGATTATAGTGATAAAATTCCTATAGCTTAAAAGAATTGGTTACTAGAATATTTTGATGTGACAGAGCTTTTTTTATGTCAGTTTCGATGTTGAATCTTATATATTCAAATTCTCCTGTATAAGATGTTCATTAGAGTTTCCTCCTTGATGATTATTTATCCTTAACTTGTTAATCTCTATTTTTTTATATGGTCTTTAATATATTTCAAAATTTAAAGACTTTACTTACTATTGGGCTTACTTCAGATACCTTATTTTTTCTTTAAAATAATTACCTATAATTAATTCATAACCTGATTCCCTGGCCATTTGATCGTCCCCTTAAGCGCAGACCGTGTTTTCTAGCTAATTCATACTTAAATCATTTTGAAAAAGCTCTGGTTACATTTAAATTGTCCATCTTACCTCTTAGGTCAATCCTAGTTTGCGTTTCTAGCAGAAAGAGATTTAATGGATTGATGACCTTTTTACTTTTTTTCAAACAAAATTAAGTTTTACTCTCTTTTTTGATTTATCTCAAATTCCCAATTAAATAATTATAACTTTATCATAGATGATGAAGTAGGTTCTGATGTTGTAGCTTTTATTGCCATTTTGGTTGGACCTATGTTAATTACTAATCCAATCCTTTCGTTCTTTATTTTTTGTGGTGTGTTAATTACGATAAGAAGACTTTTTCTAGGTCTAGGATTAATATTTTTTAGCTCACATTACGGTAATGGTATTAAATTGTTAATACATCTTGAGGAACATATTATTCAGGGGATCTTAATATGTAGTTCCTATCGTCTCAACTTATGCTATAAGATATTTGATTTTTCTGGTGGATTTTCTTTAAATAGTATTTCTTTTCCTTTTGAAATTAAAATTCCTTAATTGATAATTTAATTTCTCATATTCGTGTTATCATTATCTATGTCTCCGTGACTTACACAGTTACCATTAATGTGAGTTATATATTATAACTATCTTGTGGATGAATTAAATTTTTCACAACATTTTTTACGAAAGAGCTAACATTCCCTTCTCGAGTCTTTTTCCTTTGTCCATTGAATATTTATATTTTAGTTTTTCTTCTGCTTTCTGAGTAAAATTTCCTCATTTTGCAACCATAAAGACCTTGTACCCCTGTGTCATCTTCGTTCCTCAATAATTATCAAATAAAATACTTCCTAAGCAGCTCTTGATTGCTTGTGCTATAAAAGAAAGCTCACTTTTCCCGTTTTCTATTTTAGGATGCGAATGAACATCTAGGGGTGTTGAACAAGTTATCAAAAGCTATGAGATGAATTTCACTCACCATTCATCGACTTCTGGGATGCATTCTAGACGGTGGATCACAGACAAAATATATATAACTTCAGTCATTACTGGCGCAAAGTAATTTTCACTCTAACCAACCTCATTTATTTTTTGGAACATTATTTCATACTTATTAACACTTATAACCCTTCTTTAAATAGTGATTCTGGTCCTTTTTAAACTGCAATTTGTTTTACTTCTTACTGTTCTTCGATTAGTGATGTGTTGTTTCTCTGAGTTATCCTGAAGTTATATTTCGAAATAACGTCAGTTTTTAACATCTGTGTAAAGTTTTTAATTGCCTTATTGTATCTTGTTGTCCTGTCCATTGTTTTTAGTTTATCCTCTTAATATTACTAATATTTAAGTTAAATTTTAATATTAATTTGGTTTTCAGTTTCTTGATCATTGTCAAGTTTGCATTTGAGATTTGGAGGTCGTATCGTCTTTATATTGTATAAAATTTTAGTCCAGTTTTTGCAAATGGTACGAGTTCATTTTATTGATTGTTTCAGAATATGTTCCATATTTTGTAATTTTAATAAATTTCTATATGTTATTGTTAAAGCTGTTTTATTTTGATAATTTGCTATATTTATTATTATTTATTTGATAAGTTCGTTTCACCTGATGGGATTTGGCAATAGTTAAGTAGGTTTCTGAACACTGTTTGTTGGGTTTTTATTATTGATTAAAGATTTTCATGTGGAGGGCTCTGGTATTGCTTTTCTGAATATATATTTATATGTATATTATATATAGTATATGATATATATATATTATATTCATCATTATATATATATATATGTATAATATATATTATATTATATATCGTATATATATTTATACTAATATATTATGATATTATATATATATGTTAATCGTGTCTGGTAATTAATCCAATATATAATTATTATTATATATATTATATTTTTATTATATTAATTATATTAATTATATATATATATATAATTTATATATATATTATCTTATATTATATATATATATTTATATATTATATATATTTATATTATTTTTTTATTATACAATATTATTTTATATATATATAGTTATATATTATACTAATATTTATATATATTATGTATATATATTATATATATTTATATATATATTTATTATATATATATTATATGAATTTAATATATATTATATATTTAAATTTATTTTGTATATTTTATTGTTGTGTATTTTTTCTTGTGACATTTTATTTTATTTTTTAATGTGACTTCATTTTTCAACTCATTTAAGAATTTAATTTATGGTATAGTTTGTTTAGTTTTTTAGTGATTTTAGTTTTAGGTGGTTAGGATTTAGGTTTAGGTTAGTTAGGTTTAAGTTAGGTTTGTTACTCGCAATAATATTTTTTATTGTATTTAACATAATTTACCCTAAAAATTATTAAATAATTTATTACGATTACATTATATCTTATTGATTTTTTTCGCTCTCTGGAGTCACCTACATTATATATATTATGCCTTATTATGTTTTATTTTTTTGCGTTTTTACACAGTAATTGATTTTATGATATTGCTATAGCTAGCTTATTTATAGTTATCAATTCAGTGCATTTATATGTAATAAGCGAGGTGTTCGTCAATTCAGTCTATCTGAAATGAATTTAAATGTTATTTATTAATATGGTATTCCTTAAGGATGGTTGAGATTATTATTTTGACTTCTTATTATTTATCAAACAATTCACTCTTAGATTAAAAGTATAATTAGTATAAATTAGAATAAAAATTATAATTTCTTTATTATAACCAATAAGAATTCTTTATAAGTAAACCATATTTTCATTTTTTAAAAACGTGCGGAACAAAAGAGCGGAACTTTTTTTGATCCGCCCTGTGCAATCGCTAGATTTTCCTCTGACGATCCGCGCCTCCGCTAGTCCGTCCTTACCTATTCTGGTAGTTTCTTCGCTCTGGAGTAGGATAGCGACTAGCGACTAGCGATCTAATAGATGCTGGATTATAATGTGCCTCCACCTCTGATATTATATATATTTTTATATTATTATTTATTATATAATTTTATTATTTTAATTACTATATTATATTATATATATATTTATATAATTTTATTATTATTTATATCTTATTTTATATATATATAATATTTATATATTTTAATCTATATATATTAGTATTTATATTATTATTATATATTATATATTATTATTTTAATAATTAATTTATATGATATATATATTTATATAGTATATAAATCAGAGGCTGAACTCTTCTTCTCGACTCCTGCACTCGTGCTAATCGTGCTCAGCACGAGTTGACAATATAGAAACGATCTATTTTTGCAAATTCCATATAGTTTTTTACGATATTTTCTCGTTATTTTTTTTGCTAAAGTTGGTCATAGTTTAATAAATATTTATTACATGAATAGAATATTTTATAAGTTATGCAAAATTGAAAAGAAAACGGGCAGAAATACCGCTACTTAAATACGCTTTTAAACATGTTATTTCATTAAGAAATGAGGACGTAACCCGGCCCCAAAGGTGTAATTGTGCGGAATATCAATATTGTGAATTATTAGAGTATAAATATTATTTTAAGGGTATATGTCACACTTTGGGGCCTATTTTCGGAGGTCCATCTTTCAGCCTCCATCCTTAATAATGGACATAAAATATCTGGAATTTTCCAGTGCTCGATATTTTTGAATATTATAAAACACAAAATGTAGCTTTATTATTGTGTTGCCCTCTAAACCAGTTGAATTTGTCTCGGTGTTTTCCTGTGTCTGTTGTCAAATTCTTTTCAGAATTTTTTAATTTTCTATGTTTTCTTAGTTTTTTTGACATTTTACTTCGTAATTTTATCTTCCAGAAATTTGTTGTTGTCGAATTGACTTTCAAATACTTGAAATATTTGCATAGATTTATTGGTCCTATTATTCTTATAAATGTAGAGAATTGTTAACTATTTCGATTTTTTTGAGTTTTTGGTGTCTAGTCTGTTGATTACCAATTTCCATAACCCACTTTTTGAATTTTGTAAATGAAAATATTGCGATAATTTTTTTCTGTTCTGGTTTGCGAAGTAGGTATATAAATTTCAAAGGTCTTATGTGAGTCAGGGAGTGTACATTTTTTACTTTAATCTATTTCTTTGTATATTTTTGCATTTAGTTTTTTGATTGTTTCTTTGGTAACAATTTTCATAAATATAAAAAAAATTTCGAATATTTTTTAAAAAAATTTCTTTTTGAGTATACAAAAAAAATTATCTAAGTAATAAAGATGCATCTTGCGCGATTACATATGCCCAGAAAATTTCATCCACGCACGAACAGAAAAAATTATCGCAATTTTTCATTTTTAATTCCAAAAAAAATATTGGTTTGGAAGTATTGGTACAATCGTGAGCACAAAACTCAAAAAACGAAAAAGTAACTTCTCTAACTATTTTTTAGATATATGAAACCTAATCTATGCATACTTCATTATATTTGATAGTCATTTCGGTAAAAAATTCTGTGACAGATATATATACATAAGAATTTGTCAATAAACCATGAAAATTGAAATTGATAAAAATTCTGAATAGAATGACTAACAGAACTAGTAAAATACACTAGTTAAATCTAACGTTTTAGAGTGCAAAAAAGCTACATTTTTTGGTGTTTATAATAATATCAAAATCGGCTGAAAATCCTGAATTTTATGTCCATTTTTTGGGTGGGTCTGAATGGGATCTAGTTCCATGCACATAATATTGTATCTGCCTCTTATAATATGTAATCTTATTTAATTAAAAAAAATGTTTAAATTATGGTTATATAAATTATTTAAAATCTTAATCAATTTTATAAAAGAATATTGATTAATTAAATAATATTATTAAATTACTATAGGCTTATACAAGAAAAACCAAACTGTAGAGGGTTCTATTACAAAAAAAACATAGTATAGAGTTTCTTACGGAAAATAAAATATAGGTAGGTTCCCAATAAAAAAAACAGTAGTGGGTTAGGGGTCCTACTTATTTAAATACACAAACTGTTGGGGGTTTCATTATTTAAATTATATATATAATTTTTTTTATATTTGGTTATCATTTTATCTATATAGTTATATATATTTATTTTTTTATTATATTTTATAGTTTGATATTATTATTATATAGTTATATATTTCTTTATTATATTATAATATATTATTAATATATATGTATATGGTTATATATTATATATATATATATATATATATATATATTCTATATATTATATATATGCTATTATTTATTATATAGTATTATATGATATATATATAATTATTATATATTATAGTAATATTATAATATTATATATATTATTATAATTATATTATATATATATATTGGGTATTGTGGAGAGAGAGAGAGAGAGAGAGAAGAGTCAACTTGAGTAAGTAAAATCTGGCTGGAAGTGCGCCATCGATTATTATTATATTAGTATATATTATTATTATTTATATTCTATATGTACTTATATATATATATATATATAATATTATATAAAATTTCTTTGATATATATAAACAATTAAATGTCATTTATGTATTAATTTTTTTTTGCTCTTTGTCAATAATATATTTTTTATTATATATTTTATTTTATTATATATAATTATATTATTTTTTATTAATATATTTTATATATACTATATATATATATATATTAATAATATATATATATATATATTTTATTTATTAATATTATAATATATATATATATATATTATATATAATATATTTTATTATTATATTATTTCTATTCATCCTATTTTTAGAATATTAGATTAGTAAATATACCTAATAAATAATTCATTATAATATATATTATATATTATTATATATATATATATTATATATATATTATTATTATTATATATTAATATTATATTTATAATATTATTTATATATATTTATTTAGTATATAGATAAAAATTTGTGTAATATTATTATTATTATATTTTTAATATTATATTTATATATATATTATTATTATTATATTTATATATATTATTATATTATTATAATTATATTTATTATATTATTATATATATATTATATAATACTATATATATATTATATATATATATATATATATATTATATATTATTATATTAATTATAATTATATATATATTATTATTATATTTATATATTATAATATATTATATATATATATATATAAATATATATATTATTAGTATTTATGTAACTATTTATATTTATTTATATACTATATATATATTTATGTATATATTATTTTTTATTATATATTTTATGTATATATATAATATATCTTTTTTGTGTATTATTTAATATTTTTATATATATAATATATATATATATATATAGTATTATATATATTTTATATTATATATTGTATTATATTACTGATGCTAATTTGTTCTTCTTTTGTGAGCAATGCACTCCTATATAAAGAGGTTATGGTAATTTAGAAATCGGCATATTGAATGATGTTTTATTCAACATAAGGGCAAGATCCATTTTGGGCTGGGGGCTGATCCCTGTTTTCAAGCCCCAGCCTAAAATGGGACAAAGAGATCGGAATTTTCAGTCCGAATTTTTGACTATATAAATCAACCAAAATTATGTTGCTTTTTGGGCACTCATTCTACTAATACGTTGATTTCTGGTTTTTCTGTGGGTCTGTAGTCATTCTTTCAGAATTTTTTTCAATTTCAATTTTTCTATTTTTTTTGACATTCTTAATAATTTCTTTCAGATTACTTTTTCCAAATGACTTCACACTTGAATTATATGCATTAAATAGTCCATTAATCTTAAAATTAGTATCAGAAGTACTTTTTCGAATTTTTGATTGGACTCAGCGTTGTCCAATTTCCTAAACCCATTTTTTTTTTTTAAATTTTGAAATGAAGAAATTGGATATATTTTTTATTCTGTCAGTTGCGAGTCGATGAATATTTCAGGGCATATTGTAATTCGTGCAAGATGCATGCACTTTTTACTTAGATATATTTTTGTGTATCTCAATGACAAGGTTGTGATAAAATTTTGTGAAATCTTTTTTGTTTTTTTGAAAGTTTGTTCCAAGGAGGGAGAAAGTGAGAACAGATCAAAACCTAATGCATATAGCAAAGAACTTATTGATTTTTAAGTATATAATATCGTGCTATCTCTGGACTTATCTATAAGGCCCTGTATGAATTTTGTATTCCACGTTCGCCTGAAGCAGGAATAAATTAAATTATCACAGATTTTTCATTTCTAAAGTTTAAAGAAGAAAGGTGGGTTTGGAAATTGGACACGCTGAGCACAAACTCAATAAAAAATCGAAAAAAGTACTTCTCTACTATTTTAGATTGTAGGTAATTTACCTATCTATGCATATTTCAAGTTTTGAAGTCATTTTTGAAAAAATAATTCTGGAAGAAATTATGAAGAATGTCAAATTTTAATTTGAAAATTGAAAAATTTAAATTAAATTCTGTTTATGAATGTACTTACAGACTACTAGAAAAATATACACCGTGAAATCAACGTTTTAGTTAGTGCATAAAATTAAAGCTACATTTTTGGGTGTTTTAATAATAGTAAAATGATTCGGCTGATAATTTCCTAATTTTATGTCCATTTTTAGTGTTGGGGCTGAATAAACGGGACCAGCCCCAGCCCCAATTGTTCTTCTCTAAAGTAATTTAAATGATTATTCAATATGAAAGTTAAGAGTAACTACAAAGTCCCTTCTTCTGTTGAGATACTTTCTCTCGTAAGGCGAATTGGTATCACAGCCTTTTCCAGCGGCGTTTCCACATCTTGCCTCTGACTTTCGTTTATGTCGTAAATTTGTGATCGAAATTCAAGTCGCATCCCTTTCCTTGAATTTATCTCTCTTGCCGGGAGGATTTCTGGAGAGAGTGTCTTGAGTGAATTTTATTTCTTCTGATCTCTTTATTTGTTTAATTTTATCTGACTGACTGAAGAGCATCCTCAACAGGATCGGGTCTATATACCTTATTTTCAACTTCGACTTTTTATGCTAAAATTCTTTTGCTCGCTGCAAATACTTAGCATAGTACCGTAACATTTAAATTAAAATTTTTTTGACAAATTATAATGGAGTGCTACATTACTTCCGGCGCTAAACACGGAGTGAGAAAGTAATGTTATGTAAATTTATTATTCTTAATTTGAATATAATAACTACGTTACATAAAGTTAAATTACTTTCAAATGCTAAATATAACTTTATTATTGTTTCTTAGAACATAAGTAGACAATACATAACATTTTGAAGGCGAGAATAGTAATTCCATGAATTAAATATTCAAATCACAGTATTACATTTTATGGTTACATTCTCGAAGATCCTTAATTATCATTTACATACTAAATTTGAAATACATAAAATATCAATAAAATGTTATATATTTCAGAAAATAAATGACCCTATCTCACATCCAAAGCATATTTGGTTATATCTTTGTTCATATTTATTTACAAACATACAAACATTTTAATGCATAAAAATAATAATATCGAGGATTATTTGAATTTATTTGAAACATATTTGAGTTATTCACGAAGCAGTTAAATAAGGCCACATTGATCGATACCGTTGTAATTCAAGGAAAGTCCAATATAAGGAGCGGTTCTAATGTATTCCATGATTTGATCAATGCGCCCGTAAATTGTTTTCAAAGCTGTAGTTACGAGAGAATGCATTCGCTTGACATGAATGTTTAGGACGAAGGTTGTCACGGTAAAGCCGGTCTCTTTAATTTGAAAATATTTCTTCTATGCCATTCAAATGAAGGGGTTGTCACTATGAACCATTTTAGAATTTCGTATTAAAGGAACAAGAGTTCGTTAGTGATCCAAAAATGAGCTTATATGTTAAGGAATTTCAAACATTGAAAATGTTTGGCTCTCAAATCCCAGAAAGTTTAAATGAATGATAAAATGTCTAGAGGCGAAAGTTGCTTGAACATTTGGTCCTTTTATTTTTGAAAAATTTATTTTCTTCATACATATGGTATGCGGTCCAGGAACCATGTTTAAGTAATTTCGAAAGTGAATCAGTAGGTTCGTAGTGGATATCCTCTAAATGGTTTTCTGCCATAATCTCTAACTGAAATGATGCAAATGAAATTCCATATTTCTTTTCGTATAAGGAAGTTTGCTATGTCTTAGCGATGAATCCTTGAATGTGATGTTTGTGGAAAGAGCTCTAAGACATAATAGCGAAGCTACTCAAAGTAAAAAATGTCTGCTCGTTTTGATAATTGTTATTTTCTCCCGAGCCAGCTTCTCGGTGTGTTCTGATAACTATTAATGTTATTTTGTAGTTTTTTCTTTTTCTTCATTTTTGTTTTGTTTTTCAGAAGCGCTTGATATCGTTTAGAGGGTGTTCTTTCCGGGTTCACGCAATTATATATTGAGGTACGACTTGCTTAAATTTGTTCTTATTCTTTGTTGAGCAAGCACCTATATAATGAGGATGGTAATTTAAGAAATTCCATATTTGGAAATGATGTTTTTAATTCATACATAAGTAATTAAAGATATTCAATTTGAAAGTAAGTAACAAAAGTTCCCTTCTGTTTGAGATATTCTCTCTCTCCGTAAAAGGCTTGGTAGACACGGCCTTTTCCATCGCGTTTTCCACACTTGCCTCTGACTCTTCGTTTAGCGTAAATTTGTATGATCAGAAATTCCAATTCGAGCCCTTTTCCTTGAATATTTTATACTTCTCTTGCCGGTAGTGATTTTTCTGGTTAGAGAGTTATCTTGAGTGAATTTAATTTCTTCATGATTCTATATTGTTAATATTTTTCTGACTTGACTGAAGTTAGAATTTCCTGCAAACAGGACGGGTGCTTATATACTATTTTCATCTAAGACTTTATGCTGAAGATTTTTTGCCTCGCGCAAATCTAGCATAAGTACGAACATAAATTTAAATTAATTTTTACAAATTATAATGGAGTGCTACATTTACTTCCGCGCTAAACACGGAGTGATAAAGTATTTTATGTTATAATAATTATTCAAGAAATAATAACTAACTATTTACAATTAAAGTTAATATTGACTTTCAAATGCAAATATAACTATTATTCAAAGACATAAAGTTAGACCATACAACATTTGAAGGCAATAAATGGTATATTCCATGTAAATGTAAATTATTCAATACTAGTATTATTTGGTTACATCCGAAGTATCTAAACATTACATACAAATATTGAATACAATTAAAAATATCAATTATGTTATTATTATCAGAAAATAAAAGATGCATTCAAACACAAGCATATTTGGTTATATCCGTTTAGATGGACAACATTACTAAACATTTAATATACAAAAATATTTATTGTACATGCTTATTTGAAATCTGAACAATTGAGTTATTCACATAATGTTTAATAGTCCACATTGGATCGAACCGGGAATCAAGGAAGGTCATATTATAAGGCGTTCATTCTAATGTATTCCATTATTTGATCAATGCTCACGTAAATAGTTTTCAATAGCTGTAGTTTACAGAGAATTCATCGCTTTGACATATGTAGATAGACGAGCTTTGCTTGAAATTTAGGTCCTTTTATTTGATTAAATTTTCTTCATGCATATATAGGGACTGGTCACAAGAACCAATTTTTGATTCGACAAGGACATCAGAGTTTCGTAGTGTGTAGATCTCATTAAAATGAGCTTTCTGCCTATTAATTTCAAACTCTTAAATGTGAAAAAATCCACACGCGTAAATGGAAGTTTTACATAGTTGTAGGGCGAAGCTTGCTGAAATTTAGGTCTTTATTTGAAAAATTTCTTCATACATTATGGGTATCGGTCTTTACTTAGAGCCATTTAATGAATTCGAAAAGGACATAGTTCGTAAGTGAGATTTTGCGCAAAATGAGTTTCTTCCCATTTAATCCAAATCTTGAAATGATGAATTCAGAATCCATACCTGTAAAGAAGTTTGCTATGTCTAAGCGATGAATCCTTTGAATGCTGTTGATAGTTTTGAAAGCTGAAGACCATTTAATGCGCAGAATATTTATTAAAAATTGAAAATTGAAGTTCGTTTTGATAATGTTCATTTGCTTGAGGTCATCTTCCTCGGGTGTTTCTGATTGAGATTTTAGTGTTTAATTGTAGGTGTTTTCTTTTTCTTTATCTTCATTGTGTTTTTTTTTTCATAAAGTAAATATTAAAGTTCTGGGTGTTCTTCTCCCGGTTTCACTTAGCAATATATAGGTTACGACTTTGCATAATTATTGGTGGTCTTCTTTGTTGAGCAAGGCAGACCTACTACTATCTAGAGGATGGTAAATGTTTAGTTAAAGTCCATGATTTGAAAATGATGTTTTTTATTCAAACATAAGTAATAATAAGATATATTACAATGAAAGTAAGAGTAACAAATAGTCCCTTCTCTGTGAGATATCATGTTCTTCTCTTCGAGGCGAATTGGTAGTATTTCACAGCCTGTTCCATGTAACAGCGCTAGTTTTCCATCACTTATTTTTTGCCTTTTTCTTTACTTTACATTTACAGATATTATGCAGTAAATTTTTTTGCTTGATCGAAAATTCACTAATGTCAGCTATTTTTTTGCTCACTTTCCCTTTGAGAATTTTTAATCTTTTGTCATTTCTTTTCTTTGCTCTTCGTGAGGATTTTCTGGAGAGAGTATTAATATGTTTGCATTACGACTTGTTCTTGATTTCTTTATATTGTTAATTTTATCTGACTGACTGAAGAGCATTCTCAATCAGTGACGGGTCTATAATAGCTATTTCACTTCGACTTATTGTCTAAATAATTTTGCTCTTGCCCTGCAAATCTCTTTATCATATAGTACGTAACATTAAATTTAAATATTTTTACATAAATTATAATGGGTGCTCAATATATATATATTATATATTATATATATATATTATATATAAATATAATATATATTATTATATTATATATTTACTTATTATAATGTTATACTGTAATATTTATTATGTGAACATATTGATTGTATATATTATATATAATAAATATATATATTTTTATTATTATTTATTATTATCTATATATAATATTATATATAATTTTATATTATATTTCTATATTATATATATATTTTAGGTATATTTAGTATATATTTTATATATACTATTTTTATTGATATAATTATCAGTATATATATATTTTATTTTATATATAGTTTTGTTTTTTATTATAGTATATTATTATTTAGAATTATATTTTTTTTTTTAATATATTTATATATAGTGTATATATAATATTTTTTTATATATTTATGGAATATCGATTATTTATGTATATTTTTTTTACTATATATATTTAATATAATATTATATATTTTCTTTTGTACTTTTATTTATTGGTATATTATTATTATATTATTATTTTTATTATTATTATATATCGATTTTTATTTATATTATTTTTATTTTATTGATTTCATAATTATTATTACTATGTGTGTTGTGTGTGTGTGTATATATGTATTATTATATATTTTAATTAGTTATTTATATTATTATTATTATATATTAATATATATATTATTTATTATATATATATATTTATATATATATTATATTAATATATTATATATTAATAATGTATTTATTTATTATTTATTTATATTTATATAATATATTATATACTATATTATATATATATTATTTATATTATATATATATTATTATATGTAAAACTCAATATATCATATATATAACTTATATTTATTAATAAATATATATATATATATAATATATATATATTTTATATATACTATATATATATATATATATATTATATATATATTATATATATATATATATTATATATTTTATTATATATATATATATATATAATATATTATTATATTATATATATTTTTTTTTATTGAATATTTATGATTTGTATATATATGTTAAACTTAAAATATATATATATATTATATATATTATATATATATTTATATTATAATTATGATATTTTATAGTTTTTTACTATGATAATTCAGATAATATATATATTATATATATATATTTAATATATTCTGATTGAAATATTATATTTAATTAATATTATTATTAAAAATTATTATTATATAATTATTTATTATATATTTTATTCTATATTTGCTCCTTATTCATATATATTTGTATTCATTATTATTTATATTCATGTTTTTGTTACTTTATTTTATGTTTATTTTTATATATGTTTACAATATAATATATGTTTTTTTTTTTTTTTTTTTTTTCTTTATTTTCTTTTTTTTTTTTTTTTTTTTTTATTTTTTTTTTTTTTTTTTTTTTTTTTTTTTTTTTTTTTTTTTTTTTTTTTTCTTTCGTTCGTTCTTTTTTTTATGAAACTTATGTAGTTTTATTTAGTGTGCTATAAACATATTTATTAGTTATTTTTATAGTCGTATTATTTTACTTTTCAAAATTACTCAATTGTTCAATTTTATGTTATCATAT
>JABUQX010105546.1:27500-32100 GCA_015478945.1 Trachelipus rathkii
CAAACCAGAATGAGGTTCAGTCCAGTGTTGTTGTTACAAACCAGGAAAATCAGGGAAATACCCAGGGTCCGACGGTAGTTACCGTGGATGCACAATTTTTTCAATCAATATTACAGCAAAATAACCAGTTGATGGAAAAAATGACTGCTTTAATATCGTCAATGGAGGTTGATAAGAAACCGAAGAAAGTGATTCCCCTGGGGAAGTTTAGGATAGAAACAGGGGAGACAATGGTGCAGTTTTTTGATAGGTTTGAGCATTTCTGCACTGTTCAGTACCCCGGATCAACGGAAGGGATGGTAGCCTTATTGGGAAGTCACCTCCAAGGTTCTGCTCTTGAGGCTTACAACATAGTAGCCATGACATCAGCTGAGTACCCATTTGTAAAATCGCAACTCCTGCAATGGTTCCGTGAGCAACTCAAGAAGAAAGTAAATACTGAAACCGCCGAGTTTACAAAAGCAGTAATGAATGAGGGAGAAGATGTGCCACTGTTCGCTTTGCGATTGTTGGGATTGGCGCAGAGAGCATTTCAGGGGAATGATGTGAAAAGAATGCCCATGGTAAGAGAAAAATTGTTAGATAGTGTGCCTGAAGTGGTTAAGGACAGAGTAGAGGATGCTTTAATGGGATTAGAAATAACACAAGGGTCAGCGATTCCTTGGGAGCAACTGGTAGTAATGGTGGACAAGGTTTATAGGGGAAATAAGAAAAAAGAAAATAAGGTCGTCGAAATAGTAGATTTAACAAGATCGTTACAAATGTCCACCATCCCCACACAAAATCAAATAGCACCCGCATATAATAACTATGAAGGATTGTGTTGTTGCCGACGGACTCAAACACTGTCCCAGCCCTTGGCTGAACCATCTCAGAGAATAGACAACCGAGTTACTCGAGATGCAAATCAAATGACACCAAATAATTATCAGCCACAAAGATATGAGCAATCAAGAGGGATCCCAACAAGAGAATTCAGAAACGGACAGAGAGGTGGCCAAAATTTTCAACAAAGAAATCAAAATGGTTCATCAGTTCCCATCTGCAACCATTGCAAAAAGAGAGGTCACACCATGAGTGAATGTTGGACGCGTCCACACTGTATGTATTGTGGTAAGCGAGGTCACATAGCGGAAGAGTGTTATTTAGAGCAGAACCGTTGTCTACGATGTAAAGAGGTAGGACATTTGGTGGGGAACTGTCCCAATGGTAGAAGTCAAACTACGGCACCCCGAATAACTTGTCCCTTCTGCCAAGGTGAACATCTAGGGAAAGATTGTCCGCAAAGATCGGGAAACGAAGGGGCTCTGGCATGGAAGACCTCATGTCAGAAGCAACCGCAACAGCCAAAGTAGTAATTGAACATGAAGGGGGATCATGGGGAATCGATGCTGGGGAGGATGATCCTGGAGAGTCACAGGAGATTCCTCGCGGAATCTTTCATCAAACAACATCGGTTCATGTGCCCCCTTTGCCAATCTATCCAAGCCCACAGGGGCAGGATCAGCTAAAACAGGTATCGGTAATGGTTGAAGTTTATGATAATGAGGACCCATTGGAGAATGATTCTGATCAAGTAGGGGAGGACTCCCCAGCCTTAGTAGCCTTAATAGAGACAAATTGTAAGAAAAGTAATGAAGTACCCACAAGGAAAGATAACGAGAATGAACTTGAGAATGAGGATAGTTCCTCCGAAAAATTAATTCATTATAATATGATAAAAGCTCCGGATAAGACCCTTATATTGCAAGTTACTATTGTGGACCAGCCACCTATGGAACCAATAACAGCATTTGTAGATACAGGAGCAGAGGTAAGTCTCATATCAGCCAGCTGTTTTCATTTGTTAGACAAGAGTAAAAGTCCTATTTTGCCCACCGCTTTTAGAGGAGTTACTGGAATAGGGAGTGTCCGATTTCCAGTCCTGGGAGAAATAATAATAGCCTTAAGATTATCCACCAATTATGTCCTGAAGCCGGGTCGCTTTGTCGTCGTGCCCGACCAGCTGTCCGACTACGATTTGGTTTTGGGATATGACATTCTCAATCAAGAACATCTTTTACCTGATCTGTACCATAAAGAATTAGTCATTAGACGCGGGAATTATGTACAGACAGTAGCGGTAGACATGAGGCAGGGTTTACCTAAGGAAGAGACCTGTGCCTTGGTCGAAGCTGTAAGTATTGAGCCCAAAGAGGTGTATGGTGGTGGAAATTGAAAGGAATGGACAAATTCCTATAAAACAACCCGTGATGGTGGAGGCCTGGCGGGGGTTACCAAAAACTATGAAACTCGAACATTCTTTAATAAAATTTTCGGGCGATAGAGCCTTAATAATTTTGCAAAATAATAGTGAAATGACTAGGAAATTAAAGAAAGGAACCATAGTAGGTAAACTAGAGGAAGTTACTTCAGTGGACGATCCCACTGTGAATGTGGTGGAATTAAACGATCAAGGTCCTAACGAATACTCGGAGTGGACTCCCGAAAATTTAACCAGTGCTTTTAGATTAGATGAGGCAGATTTAACATCAGATCAGAAAAATCAAGTAATAAGGTTGTTGGAACGATATCCATCTGTCTCGAGTTTGGGAGATTCTGATGTGGGCTGCACAAATGTTATAAAACATAAGATTGAGACCTTGACTGAGGATCCTGTGCAAGTGCCAGTCAGAAGGTTACAAGGCCCCATGCTCAGAGAAATCGAGGCAGATTGTAAGAAATTGGAAGAGGAAGGAATCATCTAAAGGAGCAAATCCCCATACTCAGCCCAAGTAGTACCCATAAGAAAGAAAGATGGATAGATCAGATTGTGCATTGACTATCGGGAATTAAATAAAATCACAAAGGGAGATAGTTTTCCTATCCCAAATCTGATTGATATGTTATTTAGCCTTCAGGGTATGAAATATTTTACAACTATTGATTTAATAAAAGGCTACTATCAGGTGGAAATGGAGGAGACCAGCATTGAGATAGGAAGAGACAAAAGCGAAATTATCGGCGCCTAGGTTGATTGATTTGATGCCTAGGTTGATTCCAACTCTTTGCAAAACAAAAGCTGCTCCACGATATATTTACCGTTAATAAATCTACAGAATCCAAGAAGCTGATTTTTGGCAGTAATATCAGTACTTTCATCTATTTGTAAAGCAAATTTATGGTGAGTTTTTATTTTATCTGTGACTTGTTCATTTATATTTAATGACACTTCAGATATTCTACGGCTAATAGTATTGTTTGAGAGGAACCTTTGATATTTTGGTATGGTTTCACTGATAATTTTGCACGCCGGGATAATGATATCCTCTCCAGCTGTATGAGGTTTCATTTTCTTGGCGAGCAGTTCGGCAACTTTAAATGAAGCTGCGAGAGAAGCGTCACTTGTGGTAAATCTCTTCAACATTCTATTACCAACTTTTTCATGATTTTCTAATAGCCTTGAAAAATATGAGCCAGGTTTCTGGGATACACCTGGGTGCTTCGTAGCAAGATGTCTCTTAAGTTTGCTGGGTACCATGGCTTCGCATTTCACCACACACAAAGCACAAGGGACATGGATTATCTGCATCGTTGTTCCATGAAAATCCGTAAAACAAATAACTCTCTAAATACGTTCTTTTCTTTAAAAGAAATTCTTTTGATGTTGAAGATCCAGGAATGAAAATGTTAAAATTACTCTCACCAAAGTAGGTGGTATAAGTTCGCTCTCTATTTCTTGAAAATTTTAGAACATTTCTAGCACAAATTTTAAAACAAAATGGAAAGCAGTTTTAAAAACAATAGACAGACTCATAGACTTATAGAGGTCATAGAGACATAGAGCATCTTCTGTCTTACGCCTGGCAGAGACCTTTGTCCTGAAACTTACGTAATATATATATATATATATATATATATATATATATATATATATATATATATATATATATATATATATATATATATATATATATATATATATATATATATATATATATATATATAATTAACTTTCAGGAGAGAGGGAGGTTAAAGCCTTCTTAAAGAATTTTTGCCTAATAAATTGAAAACTTATTTTCATTAAAATGGTTAAAGATGTTACAATTAGATTAATATCACGCGGCACCCCTGACAGATCTCGCGGCACACCGGTTGGGAATCTCTGGTATACAGAATATAGTTGGGCGAGGGGCAGGGTCAGCACGGAAGCACACTCCCTCAAAACTCGTTGAGGAATGCCATCCGGGCCACCCGCCTTCCTAACGTTCATAGATTTCAGGAGCCCATGCATCCAATCAAATGTAATCACAGGTAAAGGCATAGAACACCTGAGAGGTGAAGGAGGAGGAAGAGGAATGCCAGAATCATCCAGGGTTGAGTTAGAGGAAAAAAAGAGGCCAAAAAAAGTCAATTGAAAGCCAGCGCCTGGGCAAATTTGCTATCATACACGCACACACAATCATAAAAAAAACGGACAGAAACAAACTGACAAAAACCAAAGGGGAAATGAGGAAAAATTATTCGTATGCCAAAACCTAAATTTAAAACCTGAATTTTTAAAACGCTAAAACCCTATTTACAGTAATATCTAAAATATGAATAATCCAGAAAATTTAAA
>JABUQX010105547.1:17500-20000 GCA_015478945.1 Trachelipus rathkii
AAGCAGTTGGCTTCATTATCATCGTAACAATTCTCTTAGACTGTCAACTAAACAGGTAATGTGGTGTAGCTTATCAATTCCATGTTTATTAGTTCTAATTTATTTATAAATGTTGTTTATTAGTTCTGATTTTTTATTATTGTTATTGTTATATATTTTTTTCAGTTTTTTGTTTCATAATTTTATAATTTTTTATCGATTATGGATATTGTGTTATTAGTATTATTATTATTATTATTATTATTATTATTATTATTATTATTATTATTATTTATAATTTTATTATTATTATCTATTATTATATTATTCATTATATATTTATTATTACTTATTATTATTATTATTATTATTATTAATGATATTTTAATTATTAATTGGAATAAGTTATTAGAAAAACTATTTTTTTTATTAACATTATTATTACTATTATTATATTAGTTTTATTATTATTATTATTAAATTATTATTATTTTATTATTATTATTATTTTGTTCATTTTTAACTTTCTGAATATTATTTTACTGTATTTTTGATTTCCTGATTTAGTTGATGATGGTTTGGTTAACCGAGCGTCGCATTAAATATATCGAAATATTCTGTTCGTCTTTTGTTTCTTGTATATATATATATATATATATATATATATATATATATATATATATATATATATATATATATATAATATATATATTATGAGTATATATAATATATATATATATATATATATATATATATGTTTTTATTTTCTTTTCATTATTCATCATGGAAGCAAAGGAGCAAGTTGATAAGTATTTATTACTGCATGAATTAACGTATTAATTATGGAGGATTTAATAGGTTTGCAGATAGTTTCCTCACATCGATGTAAAAGGGTTGAAAATTTTTTTAGAAGGAAAGAAACATTAAATCTCCATAAACCTATTCGTAGAAAATTCCCTACCCGGAAAACCATCTTGATAATGTATGGCAACTAGATTTAACTGAAATTATTAAATATGGCTCCTATAATGAAGGGTATCAATACATTATTTTCACGATTGACGTGTACTCCCGATACTTATGATTAAAAGCTTTAAAAGATAAAAAATCAAAGAATGTAGCTGAAGCTGTACGAGAAATTATAGATGAGGATAATAGATACCCTAAGATGATTTGGACAGATAAAGAATATGAATTTTTAAGTAGAGAGTTTATCTTTGCTTATCTTACAACGATCAGACTTGTTTCGCCGATGCGTATACACTTCCGTGAAGAGGTATTGGATCATGTTAATGATATTCCGGCGGTTCTAAAACGATGCATGATTGCTAAAGATAAACAAACAGATCAGTATGTTGTATAGCATGAAATTTTCAAATCACTCAATTATGTATGCACACCTTCAGAGATGTTGCAAGATCAAGAGATGGCTTACGTTTACACTGATGTAGTTGAACATTAATATGTAGGGAACAACAAAGCCCGTTATTAAGGGTGGTACATTTTCCCAAAACGAGTAGAGTTATAACTTTATAACTAATAACTAGTTATAACTAATGTTCATAACTTACTTCTGAACCGATCACATTTTGAATCTGTACGAGTGTATATAAAAGATGTAGAAGGAAGGGCTTATCCATTAGCTGCGGAACACTGTTGTGTAAAGTTTATATCAAAAAGAAGCAGTAGCATTAACAAAAACATGATGGACTATTTTTAAGCAGCGTTGTATTGTTAGGAGACCTTCAAGAAACATATCAATGTTTCAGGTCTTATATAAGTGATGTATTTACTTATATTTATTCATTCACTAACTTACACTCACAGTGTAAAGATAGTATAAGAAAGAAGCTCCGTTAATGATGAACGATCATAGAATTTTCAGGGCCTCGAAATTGCAAAGGGGATATTTAACGGCTGATTTTTTCGCTAAATTAATGAGAAGCGCCATGCCTCTATTTTGAAAAGGGGGTGAATATATAGGTATAAAAGCTATAAGAGCAGGGCTGAATACTATGTATGATATTGCTGCAGGAGCTAGTCCACGTGACTCCTTAAAAAGACGTATTGCAAATATTTCTGACGCGACGTTGGTTGATATTAAACGCAAAATAAGGCGTAGGATGACGGGTCATGGTAAAAGTCTTAAGAAAATGTATGTAAAGAAAAAGCTTTAGGTAAAAAGACCTCTAAACAAAAAATGTATTGATGTTTTTGCTATTTAATTACTAGCTAGTATTTTCAAATAAATAGTATTATCAGCCATCTGAAAGGTATTTAAGATTCGAATAATCAATACTCTACTCACAATATTTTCAGCGATTATTTATGTAAGATGCATTTCCTTCATCCTCCTAGTCCAGACTGTTGTAAGATTGAATTGAATCTCATTTCCATAAATTCTACACAGATTAGTGTAAGTGAGACCAAATCATCAGTATTAACCCTATTCACTTAATTACCAACACCGATTACCTCTTGTAATTCAATATTCCAGGCACGTCGGATCAGTATCTTAGAA
>JABUQX010105548.1:17500-20000 GCA_015478945.1 Trachelipus rathkii
TCACTCAACACAATCAATCTGAAGCTCCTACTCACCCCATTAAAAATATTACTCAGATTATCCCAGAGAATTGCACTCTCTTCAACATTACCCTCAGATATACCAAATGTCACAACCACACATATCTTGACCTTTTCAAACTAAATTTAACCATTAGAATTCTAGTACTTACACACACAATGTCTGCCTAGCTATGTACCACAATTCACTCATCAGAATTTCAACTCCTTCTCTCCCCATCTCATTCCTTTCCACAAAAGCACACACACATTTCACACCACACCACACCACTCATTTTCACCGTTTCCTTTCATCTTTGTTTCAGTCACAGCAAGCAAATCAAATTTGCCATTTCTAAATACATCCATCACCTCTCTCCTCATCTCCTCTGATATTCCATGTACTCATACGATTCATGCATTTTCGCCGAAAGATAGAAAGCCTACTCCGAGGCATGCATTAGCATTCCTGGCAAAAGATAAGTGGTAGTGGGCAGCCAACCCAACTACCATGTCCCTTTGTCCCTTCTGCGACACGCAGGCATGCATGTGGCCAATTCTTTCTCCCACACACATAGGGATATAAGGGGTACGTATGTCTGTAAGATATTGTCTAGAAGAGGGCTGTGGATATAAGTATGTAAGTATGATATGTGGATAAAAAGGTGATGTCTGTAAGATGATGTCTGGATGATGAGTGTGTGTATTAACGCCAAAAGAAAGGGCGAACTTAAATGGGAGGTAAGTTTCATCTCTGCTAGTATGTCGTATACACTACCATATATATATATATATATATATAAATATATATATATATATTATATATATATATATATATTTATATTTCTTCTATGTTTAAATATATAGATATATATATATATTACTATATATATAAATATATATATATATATATATTATATATATATATTATATATATATATATATATATATATAATATACATATATATATATATATATATAATATATATATATTATATATATATATATTATATATATACTATATATATATAAATAATATATATATATATATATTTATATATATATTAACTATATATATATATATAAAATATTATTTTTTTTTCGTAAAATCGGCTATAACAGCTTTTAAATATTTGCATTGCTATTCAATATATTACATTATTTGAACTATATATATATATATTATACTATATATTATATATAATTTATATATAATTATATAAATATATATATAGATATTAATATATATATATATAGTAATATATATATATATATATATATTATAAGCAGGGGTGGTAGTCAGAAATTTTTAGGGGTGAATTAAGCATTATATATTAAAAGGCAATAAAAAATTTTCTGTGAATTTTATATTATTGTGAGAATGATTATAATATATATATATATATATATATATATATATATATATATATATATATATATATATATATATATATATATATGATAATATATATATATATATATATATATATATATATATATATATTACTTCAGTAAAAGAGAAATAAATAATCTATCATTGATAGCAATTTCAAAATACATTAAAAAGATATTTTATATATTCATAAAATTCTTCATCTTGATCTCTTAACAGAAAAGTGATTGATAACTTCCTACGCATATATTGTGTAGCTATGATAAACATTCATTAAACCTAGTTAAAGCAGAAGTTCTGTTGCAACTTCCAAAATGTTTGAATATGTTTCATTATGTTTGCTTGTTAATCTTTCAAAACAAATATCACATTTTTAATATGATTAAGAGCAGTTGCTGTCACTAATTATGGAAACTGGATTGTAGTACATAATGGAAGTGTGAAGGAGAATAAAGTTGAAGTCATAAACAAACTTATAACAAATTTTCTTTTGGTTGCAAATTTTCATAGATCTAAATTTTAATTAGTTTTAATATCTTGATTCATTCAAGCTACTCTAAAGCTTCTACAAATGTTTTAAAAATTTCTCTAGATTGGAACAATCTATTGTAACTTTTCATCTTGTTTCGCCCATTTTTGAGTTTTGTTCATTTTGTGTATGGGAAAATCTTTCTTATTTTTTCCCTATTAAAATAATAATCCGCTTTGGCAACCTGAAAGAGTTCCAGTTGCATTCACTGTGCCATAAAGTTTCTAAACGGTTGTACTTCACATGGATGTGAACAGTAATGAATGCATAATGCCGCTGGATATTTTGGACAGCTTAAACACCTCTAATAATTTTCTTCATTGCTTCTGCTCTGTCATTTCGATGTCCAGTCAGAAAGTCACTATATTATTCAGCTTTCTTAGTATTGCTTCCGCTAGAGATTCCCCTTTGATTATTTCAACAGCCATTTAACCGAAGAAATCTTCGCCAACCACAAATATGTTTCCTCATTTCTATTAATATATAATTTGCTTTCATTAATTATTATTTTTAATATTATTAAAAATTAAAATCTATAATTTTGATCGCTTAAGCAATTTCTGTTATATATAAATATAT
>JABUQX010105548.1:22500-43496 GCA_015478945.1 Trachelipus rathkii
TCGACCCCTGAACCTGGAGGTCTTTATTCAAGGTCTTGTATTTCTTTTGAAAAAGTATTATCTTAGGTATATTTTAAAGTTTAATAATTGATGAAATAATATTGGTAGGGTGCATGTAATATGAGTTTTTGATATGTTTGATTAAATGGAGTGGGGAACGATAGGATTTGATAGGTGTCATATGGGGCCTCAGTTGGAAGAGGAATAGAGTAGAGACGGTGTTAGGGTTTTTTACATAAATGTATTTCCAAATGAAAGACAGAAATTGGTAGAAAGTGGTTGGGTATTAAATATAAGGTCATACATAATCTCATGTGTAAAGATTTAAGGAGGTGGTATGATCATGAGCATGATTTCAAGTATGTTGCACAGTGGATATGAGGTTGTGTATGTTGTCGAAGCAAGTTTTTTCTAGGTTTAAGTAAAGACTTAACTTTAAAAAATTTTGGTGTAATTTTATAGATGATATTGAAGAGTTGTAATGTTTGATCAGTGTGATTAGGTTTTGTTTTATTTCTTGTAAGGTGTTTGTGTTGGCGTGTAATTGTTCTTTGATTTTGTACATGTAATTTCGGGTGTCTTGAAGAAGATTAATTTTGGTCTTGATTTTGTTTTATGCCATTCATGGTTGCGGTTCCAAATAAAAATTTCAATGTTTCTCCTCCCAAATTAAGAAGGCTTCTATTCGATCTGTTCGAGACGTCTGAGTAGTTTTCTTCTGAATGGAATAACAACCATGGATCTTGTGGAATGTCTTCAAATTTTCTTTGGTTTTCATGTAATAGATGGTTAAGGTATGTTAGTTTTGGTGAGGAGGTGGAGTGCTTTCACCGAAAGTATTGTTTTGGAGTATTGAGTTAATTCTATGTTGTCAATAGTAGACAGATTATAGTGGGTATTGGTGTCAATTAAGAGATTGTTTATCATGTGCATTTTCTTTGAATATATAAGTAAGGATTCGGAATGGTTTGTTTGTGTGTTGTGATGTCTTTTGCTGTTTGGGTATTTGCTGTTAAGGGCAATTAATTAAGAGGAATCAGTATATATTTTGTGTTTGCTTTTACAAAAAGAGTGCTTTCATGCGTTTGAAAACTTATTGTGGAATTATTGAGAAAATTCGTACCTAAAAGTTCTAAATTGAAACCACAGAGGTCGTCAGCGATGACAATGAAATTAATGGGTATTTTTTCACCTTGTAAGTCTGTTTAAAATTACTTTGCCGAGTTTGGTAAAGTTAGTGCCCGCTATTGATTTGAGAGTGATTGCTGATTGTGTAAGTGGTAGTATACTGGTGTGGAATGTTCTTTCTATTTCTAAAATGAGCGAATGCTTAGCCAGACTGCTATTTGATCCACTGTCAATAAAAAAGTGTTTGTTGCGTAGGGTATGGTTTTCATGTTGTATATTCGCGTTTACATAATATACGGGGTCAATCAGGGAGTGGTTTGTATGCACTTCGTTAACAAATATCAAAATATCATTAGTAAAAGAAGAAAGAGTTAGTTCATGCTTAGAATTAGAAGGAGTTCCAATGAGTGGGGTAGGAGGGGGTGGTTGAGTTGAGTTGTCTAAGACGGATAGCCTATCGTTTGTGGGGACCGAATGCAAAATGGTACTGATGTGTGTGGTTTTCTCATGTGCGTTAGAGTAGGTGGGGTTAGGAAGGTGAATAAGTACATTTTGTTTCTTATCATGTGAATTTTTATCAAAATTATAAATACTAAAAGACTCCTTTTGGGTCTTGCTGCTAGATATATGGTTTATAAAAAAATTTTATTTATAAAAGAATCCGTTTCATTCTTGTTGCAATTCTATAAACCTTATAAACCTCTGAATCCGGGGGATTCATTACACTTTCAACAGTACTATTGTTGAAAGGACTTTGGATAATGTTCTCCAGCGGACTAGTAAAATCAGCGGACCTGAAAGAAAGGTGATTAGGGGTTGGGCGATGCGCATATTGTTGATCAGATACTGAGAATCTAAAGTATGTGTATCTCCAAGTGGGTGGAGGAGTGCTTTACAATTTTTGTGGGAACCTGGATGCTTTTTTTCATTTATCATAGCTTTGTTATTCCTGGAAAGACTGTGGATGACACTCTCTAGTGATAGTGGTTTGATGACAATAAAATTGTTGCAAGGAACGTGGAATCCATCTGGAGAAAGTTTCTTTCCAATCATAACACTTGATGAAATATATTTAAGATTTCAAAGACATAGAATCAGCTTCAAAACTAAATAAGATACCAAAAAATAGACAATGAAAATGAAGTAAAATCATATAGCGAGATATTTGACATTTGCACATGCAACTGCTATGATAGAAAAAAAATTGAAAGAATTGATTGCAGATGCAAAATTAGAATACTTATTATCTGGAATAGGCAATCCTTTTAGAGTCAAAAAACAAAAAAACAAAAGGCAAAATCAACTTAGGGACAATTGTGAAATTCTGTAATACGGTACGAGAGGAAAGACAGGGAAAAAAGCGTGGAAAGGTTAAAGGTAAAGTTGAATCTATTGTAAGTCTAGGGCACAGTGTCGTAGGGGTTATCTGGTTGTGTTTTGTCACATAAGCAGCAGCAAGTAGCAGTTACCCGAGCCATAGAAAATGGTTAGGGCATCGGATTCCTTTCAAAATATCCAGTTCGAATCGATTTTCTGATGAACATATGTTCTTTTGTTTCCTGATTATTTATTTAAGCATTTAAATTTGGGGAAAATTCCCAGAATAGATTTGTATATAAACATTTAGTGATAATAGTTGACAGGTTTCGTGTAAGCTAGATTGTCACTGCTGCTATTTTCAATACAGCATTAAAGGATATGGGGTTATTGAATGAAAGTGATATGTTGGATTGAAAAAACTTGAAAGAGGAAACTTGTTGACAAAAAGAACGCCATCAGAGTGAAATTAGAAAACACACAAATTGAATGGGTTGGATTTGACAACAGAAAAGATCAAACTAATAGAAACGATGGAACTAAATTGGAAGAATATTGTTATTGTAGAAGGACCAAATGATATTTACATGGCTCATTTTACACCAGATTCTGACAAGGCCCGATGTACTACCGATGATATAATAACTTTCTTAATTGATCTAATAAAAGATATCCCTTAAAGCTATTCTTTGGGACTCTGATACAGTAGTTAATTTGCCTCTTACATGCAAATGAACTTTCATTCAGACACATATTCGAGACAACTTATGGACAAACATCAATACCAAAAACTTTTAAAGGTAACATTGGTAATAAAATCGAAGAAGATGTAAATATGCTTTAGATAGTTGATTTTGATATTGTAAACAGAAACCTTGAAAAGATCCCGAAGATATCGTTAAGCAAATTATCCCTGACCAAAAATATATGTATGAAATGTGTATTAGTATAAAATCAGGGAATATAACGCCATTATTAGCCAAGAAATCTCCAGGCACCCTTCATCATGCCAGATGGCTAGCAAAATCAAACATGATCTTACGGTTATACGCTTTCATAAAAGCTTCAAAGCAAAGCTCTTCAAAATATAGTAAATATAATAATGCAAGTTTACGCACCAGGGTTGTTTTGGATAAAGTCACATCCAAAGGCAATTGATGGTGAACGTAATTTTTGGTACTTGATTGGACTAATTACAAACGTGTACAAAATACATTCTGATTATGGAGCGTGTACTAAGAAACAACTCGTACTTTGCTCATCCTGAGAATGTATTACTTGCAATGTTAGCGAACACAAGAAAAGTGATAGGGCGTTTAACGGCGTTGCTTTAGGCGTTTAACGGATTATTCAAGCAAGGGCAAGGAATTCCATTGCAATAGTTTTTGAACGGCCTAAAATGCTAAACTTTAATTATTCAAACATAATTGATTGGGAAAAGGAAACAGGCACCCAGTCACCCGTTTTAAAGGATTTAACAATTGACGAAATTAAAAAATTTGTATAGAAGCCAATTAACACTTCTATTTCCAAGTAACTGCCAGGGTGTAGAGCACACAGTAAATGTAGTTATACAAGCGTCACAAGTAAGGATTAGATATGGAAACATGACATTCCAGCAGCATGAAGATGAGAATATTTGGTCGAAATTCATCTGTGTGAGGAGATCTAACGATTCCAGAACGAGTAAGCTTAGGGAGAGTGTCAAACACTATCAATCAACCAAAAATCTTCACGTAACAATAGGTCCCATTATATATTACCATTAGTCTTGTAACCAAATAAGAAATCTTTCATCAAGTGATGAAAGACCGGTTAGATGAGGAGTAGTTGTCACTGACATCGTATACCGCTCCTGTGGAATTTATTTGCTCTTATATATATTAAAATAAATATAATCCCTCGACAATATAATCCAGTATTATTGAAATAAAGTTACTCAAATATCTCATCATAAAATAATCATAACGCTAAATATATCCGCGTAAGAGTATCTATTATTATTTCTTATGGTGGATTTATAGCGTTATCTCTTACGTGTATTAATGGATATTTATTTCTGATACATATAAACACAAACCTCAATAACTGATAATATATTAACACGTATGCATATATTGTTATAAATAATATTTCAGCATGAAAATGAATCCGAAAAATAATATATATTAATTTGCACAAAAATAATATACAACCTCAAAAAAACTAAAATTATGAGGTTTTATTCACAAGGTATTTTATAGAATAATGTATATTCTCTGACGCAAGAGTCATTTAATTATCCTATATGTAAGTAAATGTGTAATGTATACGTAATATCTACGTGATCTAAAGTAATTCTATTTATATAGTAAATATAACAAATAATTCTCAAATAAATATAATTGATTAATATTTTCGAAGTTATATATATAATATATATAACTATGAGTTAAACCAAAATCTCAGTGAGTTTGTTATATAGCTTGTCGCGACGAATACACTCCCAACGTGAAATTAAGTTTAAACCTCTACAATAAATAACCTAATGGGTTCTGCCCACGGTCAACAACAAGTATATAACCCTTGTATAATAAAAAATATAATACACAGTCGAGTAAAGAGATCCTATCCTACCTATATATATACTTTTAATCATCTATAAAATTCATATCATGTACGGTTTCGTATATCAGCCTATATCTAATTATTATGATATGACTACATAATAAATATACCATATCAGTAATACAATAGCGCGAAAGTATATTCCCCAGGAGAAAACAACACGGGTAATAAATATTGTGTATATTAGTTTTCCGCACGAAACCACGGTTAGGAACTCATAATTAATTTATATGCATGGAAAACAGTTTAAACCCAATTTCTAACGGTCAAGTATATTAGATATATCAAATATGGTAAACATGAATGAAATCTCGCTGAGCGATGAGCTATGTATTCAGCTAGTAAAGTATATATTTAAAGACGTATATATCATAACTCAGGTCTATAGAATTCTAATATTATCTATGTAACACAAAAGGTACTCTAGAATCAAATATAAGATTAAAAGTGATCTCAGCCCTATCGCGCAATTACTATCCTGAAAAATTTGCCATCACTCATAATCTCATAGGAAATATGCGATAACGATGTCGTATATCTGTGAGTATCTTTCAAGTTATATTGTATTGGAGAGTATGTCTTTGATGTGAGCTTATATGTAAGAATGTCGTTAATCATCAAGTCCTCTTAATCTCTATAGATGTCTAAATTAACCAAAATATCAAGAGAAGCAATTTCGAACTGTCATAATAGATATAATTTTATCTATATCCACATATATATCAGTTGAGGAGAAAAATGTTGGTATCTCGCGCTGAGAGTTCCAGAGAGCGGTTATAATGCCTAAAGTGAAAATTAGCGGTTTGATCATGTCTACGTGATGATAATATTCTTTAATGACAAATACAAAAAAATTCCCACGTTAGGTTTCGGTGCGGAAACTATACAAGAAATCTCACTTAAAAGGCTAATACTCTGTCAACTCAAAATGTAATAGCCAAAATCTATTCAACATGTGCGTAAATATGTGTTAGTCTCTAAGCTCATTTTTTTTGGGTAAACGTAGCAATCGTGGTAAAACCCGCGCTATCGTGATGCGATATACATATATTTTTGTGTATAACATCCTTAGCACATTAAACTCACACATTTTAGCCATTAAAATCAATTATATAAAAATGTTTGTGAGGAACACACGTGCCTCTTTCGAGATATATTTACTGCGCTCGAGTTATATACACACTGTGAGATATTAGGTCGATATTATCCACGATCGTTAAGGGTGAAATAGTATTTCATCGTTCCACTTTTCGCAGTGAGATAAACACACAAATCATCCATTTCAGATCGTCACTGTAAATGATGATTTACACATCATTTGCGGAGGAGTTTGATAATTCCAAAATCTCACACCCATCTCTGGTTATGAATAATTTTTGGTTATGCAGATTAATTTCACCTAAACCACCGTTGTGATGAACTTAGTTTATAAAAAATTGAAACCAGAATTTTCTCTAAGCGGTTCAAAACAAGTATATCAAACCTTCATAAGATATCCGCGTTAAGAGTTATATTACTTTTGTTGGGTGTGCTTTTAGTGCGTATTATTATTCTATCGTTAAGGTAAGGTTTTCTTATTGGATAATGCACAAAAATTTCCTCAGTTAAAAACTCACGTATATAAAATAATACTTGTCAATATAAATGCTACATTCTCAGCTAGTTGAAACCTCAAACGTGCGCTGAATTTATATTGACAAACAAGCGAAATACCGAATATTTTAACGTCTCAATACCTATACTCGTCATCCAAAAAATTTTAAATAAATTAAATTGTCTTCAATGCGCAATCAAATGCAAGGCGTGATAACATTGTAAATCAGTACGCAAATACTACAATCAGTTACTTTTGAGTTATGATATTATTTTGTAAAATATACATTGAAAAATTTTGCATTGCTTTTATAACCTGTTAAATTTAGCAGTCAGAGGCTAGAGTAAAGAGAAAACTAGGTGAATATTTATGGTACCGATTATTTAACGCAGTAAGTTGGTTTTCTTCGTTGCCTCCGACCGAAAACCCACACGTTGAAACATATTTACGTAAGACCATTACTATAGTGCAATTGAGGTATAGACCCCCTGAACTTACGTTAACGCTAAGTATACTTACAATAATTCAACATCAAAAAACCAGTATATCAGGAAAACAATTAGACTGCTATCGGAGATAATTATTGATTAAAACCTAGTCATCTTCACGTAAAGATTTAAGTTTCCTGAACTCCTATCTGTGACGTTGAAAATGTGGATTATATTATTGTAGTAGCATAAAATTAAATCTAATTCACAGCGCGTAAGTCTTCAGGGGTCTTGGCAATTTTTAGTAAATGCGAAAAAATCTTACGTAACAATTAGGTTCACAAGTTATGCCAGCAACCAAAAACCTCGCGCAGTAATATCGGTATATAGTTCTGCGCAAAACCTCGCGTGAGAATTAGCTTATAACAATAAATCAATTTTACCGAGAAAATGTATCGCAATCTCATAAAAGTTATCTCGCGTAAGGTTTATCCTACGGAGCATTAGCGATATTGGTATATTACGTGAGAGTTTAGTTTAAGATTCTTTTAAATACAGAACCCCACTACCATCTTGAAAATTATGTAACTAAAACCTCGCGTTAAAATATTTGGTATATGTCTTCGCACGAAACCTACGTGGGAATTATTTATAATCAATAAACCAATTATAACTTTAAAAAAATAGTCCAAAAAATTCATAAATGATAGTCTCGCGTAAGATTTATACCATGGATGATTTAGCCTATAGCTACGTGAGGTTAAAGATTCTTTTTCTTGGATAGTTTCCCGGCACAAACCTACCGTGGAATTATGTTTATAAATCAATGAAAAACCAATTCTAACGAGTCTGAAAAAGCCTTTCAAATTTAAAATGAATACTCGCGTAAGATTAATACCATGGAGCATTTAGCCTATATCTGCGTGAGTTAAAGAATGGGTGTTCAAGTCCTTCCGAATTTCAAATGTTTTTATTACCGTGGTTTTCTAATGTATTTTGTATTACAGAACTACGTCTGGGAATTTGTTAAACAGAAAAGAATTAATGTTTGATGTCGAAAAAAAAGTATCAAAATTCGTAAAATTGAGATTATCTTTAAATTTCAATGTTCCATAGCGAAAATCTCGCGCAAAGATTTTATCGTTTAGATTCAACGGTAAACCTACGTGATATTTATTTTTGGTCTCAAAAGAAAATAATTTATTCATCGAAAAAGGTATCAAAATATAATAAACGATATTTCACGTTAGTTTTTCAATAAGCGCATATTTCCACACGAAACTCACGTGAAAATTGTTTGTAAAAAATTAAACAAATTTTACGTAAAAAAAAGTGTCAGAATTTTTTGGTAAAAACAAATACATAGAGATAGGTTTTACTCCATCATTAACTCAAGAATAGATAGATAGATAAAAAAAAAGTTTATAAAAAAATAAAATTTAGTTTAATATCTTTAACTAACTTTATTTCCAAGATCAAAATCTCAACCACATTTTCTCTTCTTGAGGGTTGCCTTGGCCGTAAATCTCGTCGTGATCTCTCATGATCGAAGATACGCTAGGATTCTCTGCTCGGTAATCGTATTTCTTCTCCCTATGCATTTTTCTCGTTTCTACACAAATCTGGAGCGAGGTTATTACGCTGTTTTCGATTAGGAAGTTCACGGGAGCTAGCCGACAAATCCCGCCGCTTTTTCATTACCTCGTATATTGTAATATGCTCGACACTCACCCCCACTAATTTTCGCACGCCCATTCGAGTTTTTTTAATTCCGCTGGCTATCTTTTTGGCTTTGCTTTCGGATGCGTTCCGATCGAGCTTAACCGTTTCACAAAAACTCTCATCCGAATGGAGGAGTGAAAACATTTATGATATTTGTCACGTGATGAAGGGAGTCTGGAGATCGACTCAGTGGCCTATATCGCCCACCGCGGGTTTATTTTGACGCGCCTTCTTCAATTTCTTTTTCTTTTTTTAATGTTGGAGGAGAGACGTCCAGGCTTTCTTTTTATAACTCGAAAAATCGATGGGTGGAACGACGTATAGAGGCCCAAAGCCCTTTCCGAATGCTCTTTCAAATGGCTATCTCCTCAAGGTATAAGCAGTGACTCTCCGAGTGGAGGTAACAAGAGTTAAAATATCAATCAGCTAGTTACACCTCACAATAAATACTCATCCTAATAAACGTGAGGACGGAAAAGTGATGGAATCCTGTTCAGGCCATAATCGACGTTATATACATACCTATTATATCATGATATATATACTATACTATATAACTTAATATATATATAGTATATATATATATATATATATAATTATATATACTATATATATATATATATATATAACATATATATATATTAAATATATATAATAAGTTATTACAAGTAAGAACAATGGAAAGACGTAGTTTACAAATCTTTAAAATTATCATTGACTAGATTCACACTTATCAGAAGAATAACATAGCTTGAAAAAATTGTTTGATTTTTCATCAGAAAAATCTGTGGAATCTAATTAAAGTCATTTAAAAAAAACATGTTCTTTTTGTTTTATAAAAATTTAAGGACTAACCTTAATAAGTATCCAAATATATAATTCTATGTCAGCGTACGGCTTTATACTATTATTTATTTTTATTATTATTAATGTTATTATTATTATTATTATATTCATTATTATCTATTATTCATTAGTATTTATAATTATTATTATTATTATTATTTATATTATTATATTATTATTATTATATTATATTATATTATTATTATATTTATTATATTATTATATATATATATATATATTTATCATATATATAATAATATATATATATATATATATACTATATATATACTTATATATATCATATATATATATTATATATATATATATAGTATATATATATATATAATATAATATATATATATATAGTATTATTATTATTTATTATTATTATTATTTATTAATTATTATTATAATGTATATTTATATATATATATATATATACTTATATATATATATATATATATGATTATACTCATAGGTAATGACGGACCATAATAAATTCCCGCCACCCGAAGTCAGTATTGGATACTATATAATAATAATAACTCTCCCTATCCATCCTCATAATGAGTTAAATAGAATATGTATATATGGTGATATAATAAATTCGAAAGGCAAGGTATTGTACCGCTCAAAAGAAAAGTAGCCTCGTCACTAAACACTAAGCCGCTAAGCGGGAGACTAATATAATTATTTTAAGTTTTCGGCATTTTCCAATAAAAAAGAAAAAAACAATGAGAAAAACAAATGTAATTACCTAAAAGGGAAAAAGGTCGTAATGCGAGAGATGAGAGAAAATACCACATATGACCGAGTACGATGTTAGATACAGATTGAGTGAGAGAAGAGAGACGCAGTCGAAGAAAGAAGCCGAGAGATCGACTGAGAGTGATGCGTAGACGAGTGGAGCTACCCCGGTACCGCGACACACTTAGAAGGAGAAATGCCGAATCGGGCATAATGGGGGTAGCACAAGGAAGAAGACGTCTTTCCAATTTATGTGGTGGTTGGGATAGGGATATGGACACACGCGTCAGGTAAGTGAATGTGGAATACTCGGCGTTGAATGCCCGCAGTGAGGGAAGGTCTGGAATTATGTAAAACGTACCGGGCAAACACCCTGCTCCTATTTATCTTATTACCTCGACAATGGGTAACAAATGCGCCCATATTTAGTGCCCCCCTATTGAAAGGAAACACGTAGAGAATAGACAACGCCCATATTACATGATACTGTATAATTTATAGAATCGCTTGAAACTGGATACATGGCCAGAAACGAGATTAACTATCATCTGGGGCAAACGCCCTGTTCTAATCTAAAGTCCAGATGCGACTGGACTGAGATGAATGAATTCTCTCATAAAGATAAAAATAAGAAGTGAAATAAGGAAATCCATGAACACTATTGTTTTAGCTCGGAGACAAAAAAAACATTCTCTGTCTAATCAAACGTAATCGAATTCAATCACATCTACCAACACTCGGCCACACTCTCCATATCATATATTAACCGTTTTCCATAGTATAAATTTCAAGATAATATTCCCTATTATGAGAAAAGTCTATATGAACTATATAAAATTGTAACGTGATATATAAATAGATGTAAAGTCATAAGGCTAAATGTAACATAAGTGTATTCGTGAATAAAGCAGCTACCTATGCTGACTTGAACACGGGGTTATATATAGTAACTAATGTCAGACGGATTGATGGCTTCACAATTCATGGTTTGTGCCCAGTGGGTGGCGTGTTAACCTCAATTAAGGATGTCTAGATCTGCCAAGTGAACCTGAGAGAGGACGTAATTCCAAAATTGTGGCCAAGCATGAAAACCGCATTAATGAAAATCACGTGACTCAAGAATATACTATGAATAACGTAAGTTCGTAATATAATAATATAATTAATAATACTATAATAGGACAAATAATATGCCCTAAGGAGTGAGAGTGATATAGAGTAAAAATACAAAGATAGAATGAGATTGGATAGTAAAATAATTGGAGTAACACCCTAAAGTAATGAATAGGAAATAATAATAAAAGCAATTAAGTTACAATAAATGAGTAGGAAGGTGTAATGGTCAACGTAAGTGAGTAAAAATGAAATAAATCTATAAGATGAATATGGAAATAAATTAAAAATAAATAAGTAGATAAAATAAAAAGTATAATAAAGTGTAAAAAAATACAATAATGGGAATAATAATAACTTTTAATGCGGTTACATAAGCGATAAAAACCCTATCTCCGAGTAAACTGAAATGAACAATAATAGTGTACTGTAGCTCTCAGAGATCCAATGGCATGATGTACTCCCTCAAAGGTTAGAGTAATGTGAATATTGATGTAACTCAAGTAATAATCAACAGAAAAAGATAAATGATATGGTAAAGTATACAAGTCGAAATAATAATTTAATGAGTAATAATAAGGGTGTGCACTATAAATATTCATAGTTGAATATTACACGGACAATCCAATTTAGATACAATAAACTTTCAAAGTGAAGTCATGGAAGAAATATAGGTGAATACTAGTATCGTGAGGTTAATGCATTGAGAAATCCATCTATTCGTGTACTCCACTACTGTCTCGTACTGGAGAAGCAAAGTACACCTCTTGTCGATACGTCTGAGTGTCTAAAATCATGAAAGGAAAAAAGATCCTCTCTCAGCGGAAACTCGTCCTCAAAGACTGCGTGCACAAATTCCAGCAAAAGCGTAGTATGGTCGTGAAGAAGAGCTTTTACAACCAAGGAATTAACTTTCACAATAAATATGCGGATTAGAACACTAATTCTTCATTACCATCCCTCCAACCATCCTCATATTTGAAAGCGTGGATTGGTTTTCGTCCATATTGAATATTTAGTTACTATTATCTCATTCAAGATAAAAAGGAAAAAGGATACAATTATTAACACAAAAATGTATCAATATAGTTAAAAACAAGTTTGCAAATATAGAAATAACGGAAAATCTACCCTGTGACTGCACTAGAGTTCAATGCGTGCGTCAGCATCCTCAATACGCATCATACCAGTCGCCAACGACCTACCCGATTACGAATAAATCAAGCTAGGACTTTAAAAAACGAGCAGCCGGCCCAATGTATAATAAAAGCAATCTGCGCCTAGCTGTATAAAAGAGCTATATTATATTAATACTGTTAAGCACTATTAATGTTGGCTGGTTTTAATAAGGCTGTTGTAAGCTTTCACCTGATCCAAATAAATACATTTTATGGCGGTTATAACTGCTAAACATACTAGAACAGTATTGATTAAAAAATTTTTTAAAATTTATGGTAAAACAAAATCCAATTTATTAATAAGATATAGATCTGAAGCATATATATATTTTAAAAATAATACAGTTCCGTTAATAATGATAAATTGATAATATATAAATTATAATTAATATATTAATTAAATATAAATATATATATAATATTATATAATAATAGTATTATATATAATATAATATATAATATATTTATAATATATATATATTATATAATATATATATATAATAATATATATATATATATATATATAATATTATATATATTAATATATATATATATATATAAATATATTATATTAATATATATAATATATAAATATATTAAATTTTTAGTGAAATTTTTTTTTTTTTATTTCAAAATTATGTTAACAAACATTCTTTAAGGAAGTCTACAATATAATACTATCTTTGCATATCTATGCTTAAGCGAAATCAAGGGAATTAATATATTGTAAATCGGTATTTAGAATAAATGGTTCCTGGGCAATGCACTATTTTAGTAAAACACCGCTGTTTTCGTCAAAGTCCGAAGAAAAATCCTTTATAGGTTCAGGAACAGAAGTTATATAATTTCAATGGAAGGTGACACCATTAAAAAAATAAAAAAAGATATATAATAAATTTTTAATCTAAAATACACATAAAAAAAGAAATAGTATATATAGATGCAGTGAGTAGTTGTAGTATAATTATATATGAGTGAAGAAGAAGAGATAGAGAGAGATAAGAAGAGAGAGAGTGTGAGAGATATATATATATATAGATTGAGAATAGGAGAGAGAGACCGAGAGAGAGAGAGAAGACGAGAGAGAAGAGAGAGAGAGAGAGAGAGAGAGGAGACCGAAAGAAGAATTTTATCTGGATATTTATAAAAATCTTAGTTAGATACTAAATAATAAAATTGTTTAAAAAAAAAATATAAAATTAAAAAAAATAAAAAGCAAGGAACTAAAAAATTTATTGAACTTCATACCATAAATAATAAATAGTATTGTCAAATCTACCTTATATTTATAAGGTAAATTTTACTTTTATCATTATTAATAAAACTTATCCAAAGAATTCTCAGAAAAAGGAGACATAACCCAAATATTAATTTTAAACTTTTATTGTCACTGATTAACATTTGAAATAACAAAGAATTTAAAAAACCTCAGATCAATACGAAAATCACTAAAATGAAAATTGTGTAAGTGCCCAGGCTACAATGATATAAACTTGCATCACGTTGATTCATTTACTTACATGACAAAATTTAAACAAGATAAAATTTTTTAAATACCAATTATTAACAATAAAAAAAAATAATTATTAAAAAAGAAAATATAAATAAATTCATATATTCAAATGGGACTAGGAACCTGGTCCTATTCCAGTTTACACTATTATATAGTATTACACACTCACGTGTCATAGGATAACGTTATAAATTTGAATCTCAAAATAAAAATTTATTACACTTTCAAAGCTGAAATGAATTGCTAAATTTCTCTGCCTAATGAAATAAAAGACTACGATTTGATGTCAAAATTATGAGTATATAATAATAAATATTTACCTTAAGTTTATCAATGACATTAAATCAAGAAAGGGCAGAAGAAACCACAATTACCGTTAACCAAAATATAAAGACGTCGTTCCGTTTATCTTATATACCGTAGCTAATATAAATAGTTCATGTCATAACCCTAAGTACCTATAGTAATATTAATGGACCACATATCTTATATACGAGGTAATATGGAAGGAGTAAGATATATATATTATATATATAGTATATGGTATATAGGTAAGTACTATATATATATAAAATATATAGGATCACTCTATGGAATTATCATATCGCGAGAGGCGGGTTCATTTAAGGTAGTCTGAGGTGGGTATGCTAGGTATGGGCAGCCGCTCTTCGCCCATAGTCTCACTGACAGCCTAGAGATGGCATGAAGTATCATGTCATCTGGTATACTCTTCTTTGCCCAGTACTACTAGTGAATATGTAATTTTATCTATTTTTTAATGTAAATAAACATAGCTACACTATGCGGGCTATACTCACGCTTAAATACAAGGAAAGCATGTTACGTGCACTCACGGTTAATAGTCCCTATTGCCTCGAAAAAAAAATCTTAGTTAGTGTGAAAGAACGTGTCATTTATAGAATAGAATATATCGCTCTCTCTCCGAGCTTGCAACTTTTTATTATCTATTCCCGTGAGTTTGATTTCATTCGGTGTGTATCACTATTGGTTGTTGTTGGGAATATTCGGGTTATGTAAATTCAGACTCCGTCTCTTGTCGTTTGATACTCCTCCTTTTCAACACACCTCTGCAATCAGTCCCTCTCCGACTTCTTGAAACGGATGACTTCTCGTCCATTTTACTTGTGTAAGATTATATCTGCTCACGAGTTTTTCACCAGAGCTGCTTTATCGGTGCACATCCTATTCCTCCTTATACACTTATACAACTTCCTCCTTACCTTCCCTATCGGTGTGACTCGTTCATGTATAATATATAGAGCTAGTACCAGTACTCCCTTCTTGCGGATAGGGATACACGGTACTATCAGTGCGCATATACTGCCTTATATCTTGTTATATCAATATATCTTGAGTAATGAAACTCTCAGGTAGTATTATAATAAATAACAAGCCATGCAAGCTATGTGATACTATATTATATATATATAGGCAACGTATGAACCGACGGAGCCGGTACTATGAGGTATACTCTTATCGGTATATAGGGATCTCTCGTACGCGCCTATTTATCAGGAGATATCTAATCAACCGTGAGCCTATATCGAACATGTCTCTGCTCGCTCTCATGCACAACAAATGTCGTAACCATCACTCATCTTCATACCTCGACCAAATCCTATGTAACAATGCCATATGAGTCGAAAAACATCGCAAATTTAGCACTTCTTTCCATTGAAAGGACCCTTAGTGGATAGAGAACATCCTGTGATTGCAGTGCAGCCCTCTCCTATGATTACTCGTCTGCAAGGCCAGAGTAGTTACCGGGTGCGCTAAACAAATTTACCATAACCAAGAAAGAAGAATGGATACTCCTTTCCAATAATGAGTATGCTGAAAAAATGATTCAATACGTCTAGAGCCACGACAGCGTGCAGATTCTATTCAAGTTAGTAATTGTATATTATCATATAATATAATTATTACTACTCGGGGTGATATCGCTGATATTTACCTGTAAATGACTCTAGGTTATAGTGTCTAGATGATACCGCTACGTCTAGTTATATTATAAGTAATCTAACATATAGAGCCTATATCTGAATATATATAAGATATAATTCCATATATATATTATATATACTATATATAGTTGATATATATATAGTTTTATAAGGTATATATAGAGTGAGAATAATATATTGACTATATATAGAGTGATCCGCTCTACTCGGCACCCCAAATAATCTACACACACGCCCCTGAGTAAATAGATTAGCATTAGGCGAGAGTGATACCTGTAAGCAGCAGATGATGGTAGATAGTAAAGCCTCCACCTAATATACTGATATAATATGTATATAAACATAACATATATATGCGTGAGTATATTGAGATAATTCGAAGAAAACCGGCTGTGCGTTTACCTCTAGTAAGATTCGAGCGAATTTGCAGCGACCTATGCTCTAGTTCACAACGCTATATTATTAACCCTATGATATATGGTGTAATAGGGCTCACTACGGTACCTCACTTATAATACTCGGGCTACGCGCTCTAATAATAAAATAAGGAGAGAGGAGAGAGAGAAGACGAGAGACTGAGAGAATAGTGCCAGACGATTAATTTAAAGAGTATCTGCGCTTGTCAAGTCATTCTCATTGTAACTTGTTTGTCAGAATATTTGCGGCATAGTATAATAGACATAAGCTTATTATAACTTATGTATATTATTTCCAATGAATTGCTCCGAGGCTTGCGCCATACCATAATTTAGATTAATTTATCAAATGTAATCTGGTGCGTGTCGCTTAATATGACAATGAGTGAGTTAAAAATATTATGTATGTAAGGTCGTCCTGATACGATAACCGGCCGGAAGCTCGACAGTGTCCGTAGTATGGCCCTAACCCCTCAGGAAGTCGGCCACTCCCTAAGTGTAGTATATACTTATGTCTATATATATATATATATATATAGTATGATATATATATTATATATATATATTACTACTCGCAAAAATATACCGTGACCCCCCTTCACGTCAGGAGTTGGCAATGATTGTCAGCTCGCGAAAGAGCCGCGCCAAGCCGGCACGGACATAAACCCCCGAGCCTTGAAAGCCCTGCACAAAAAATCAACTCCCTCACGACAGCATCATGGGGTCTAATCTATTGTAAACCATCCCGCAGAGATAGGGTTCGACTGGCTGTTATTGCGGGCCGGCTCACCACAGCGATACCATTTTCGAGAAAACACCATAAAATTTCAAATCCCTGGTGACGCTCACTGAAGACCTGAGGGAGTACATTTCCGGGCGGTGGAAGAAAGAGACTTAGTGTGTCTATTGCGCGGGATTCACCGTAGCGAATCTCCAGGAAAATCAGCCGATCCTCATAATCGATGCTTGCTATGCTGGAATTACGACTCTCCCCCGACCGTGTTACGTGAGATTACGCGCATCAAACTCGCGGGGATTAACGGATAGAATTGAAGAAGGATAGGGCTGCGTCAATGCATTTCAAAAGGACGATCAGTGCGGGTGTACATTATACACAACAACCTGGCCACACCGTCGGATTCGGAGATATTGTGTGCAGCTGCATGCTAATCTCCTCCTCCTAAGAGTCAAACTGGTTTGACGAATGCTCAGCTGTCACACGAGCGATTTGCACGGTCATGGTGTGGCTCCGAAGCCGAAAGGCGTTTCTGCACCTCACCCATAGCAGGCCCGATAAGATTACCGTGCCGTACCCGTCCAGGGTAACTCAGGAAACACACCTGGACTACGATAACGGGATACAGCCGTCGCCCCGGCGTATGTGGACAAGGTAAGAGTCCAGGGCCACACAACCGATTGAGAAAGATGACACGGCGATTTATATCAGTCTGCCGCTGCAATATAAACGATGACGCACCACGCATCGGACAACTGATCATCGGACAGCTCAACAGCGAATAGGCGAAGGTTACACCGGCCGAGCGCAAGGAACCTTGCAGTGACTAAAATCGTGTACAGTGCTTGTCGACTCCATTGCGGAACTATAATACCTGGTGTGGTCCTATATAGGAAGAGCCCTGAAAATCATGTAGTACTTATCGCTACTACCACAAACTGAGCATCTACTACCGTGGACTGGGGTCTACGCCACGGAGACGCATATGCATTCTGCTCCTGTGATGTGACCCGCATCAGAGTCTCATAGACGACCGCATCTCGTACGATTGCGCGCCGTAAACAAGTGTGACCTCTTGAATCGACGATGTCCGAGAGATTGTCTTCATCGGTATACCGGACGATCGAAGGCGGAGTTGCAGGTTCGCGCCCCCTGCAATGTGCCCTAAGGATGCACGCCCAGATTGGAGTAGGTAGGGTTGATAGTGTGATCGTGCTCCTATAGGAGGCATCCCTTTGATCGTCGTACAAAGAAGAATCTTACTGAGTCAAGACTGACCACACCATACTATCGCATGGAGGCCCATCTATACCCAGTCCGCCCCTCGTAAACCATACATCGTTCTATGACATTTCTCCGTGATATAACATAAATGGTCTTGCCATATGGCCTACCCCTGACCCAGCTGTCGCGACTCTTTATCAATCCGTATGAATTGTCATGACGAATGCACCGGAATCATCTTACAACAGTGGTCTTTAATCGATAGTGCTCGCAAGACATACCAAGCTTCCGATAGGACGGGCAGATTCATACAGACGGCAGTTGGGGAGATAGGCCTAATAACAATAATAAGTAACCAAAAAGGGTAAACGGAAAACAGCGAACTTAAGTGATATTCTCATAGACGATCAGGATCGACGAGCTGCGAAGACCCTTCCCACCGCGCGCAACTCTCCCAGAGACGGGCAAATCCACAAGGCACTTGTCACGTACGGAACAGCGCTATGGAGCTCCAAATTACTGTCCACAGGAACCCCTCTCGCCCACAATCATGCGAAGAGCCTCGACACAAATCTTTACCAACGTGTAGCCAGAGGCTGGTATAACTAACACAACCCCTTATGAAACCCGACGGGTATTGCCAGACAGACGCAATATCCCCCTCGGCCAGTCGTACGTACGTATACCAACATTGTTGTGTTGCAGCTCCCCAACTAGAAAACCCTTACTGCGGACCTTTTGCTCACCTTTTAGCCTCATCACTCTTATCTTAACCTACCGGTTCTGGGAGGAATTCCACCATGTTATTGTCATTGACCCAATAAAGTGTCTTCGCGTTCTTCAACCTTTTCAACCCTTCCTTCGCCACGCGTACCCTTGTGCTGCGTTAATTTTGACGAGTAGTATATAATATATATATCATAATATATATATAGTATACTATATTATACGGTAGTAGCTAGTAACATGAGGTCTTATAGGAGGTATATATATATATCCTATGTCATATACCCCCTTACAGTTCATTACTCCTTATACCGAGTGATAGGGTAGTTAGGCTAGTAGTATGTTGATGATGATGTGATGATTATCGATGATGATAATAATTAACTAATAAAATGTGTAAAAAATAAATTTTATAAAACAGAAAGTACCTGAAGATACATTTTTTTAATTTAGTATAACACGTGACGCTTTATGGTGCTAGATATAGATAAAAGTAGGGCACAAATCTAGATATCAATTAGATTAATCATGTAACTCTCTAAAATATCCAAGAATGATATTGAACCGTATAAATAATATATTAATTAATATATATATTATATATATATAATAAATATATATATATATATATTAGATATATTATAGATTATATATATATATAATATAATATATTAAATATATATAATTATAAACTATATATATATAATATAAGTATATATATATATCATATATATATAGATATATATAATTATATATAATTATATAATATTATAGAATATAATTATATATATAATATATATATATATATAATATAATAATATGATATATATTATAATATAGTATAATTATATGTAAAAAATAATATGTTATAATATAAAAATAATAAGGATAATACTAATAATAAGTATTATATATTAAAAATATATATATAATGGATTATATCAAAATTTATATATAACATATATATGAGAAAAGTCACTCACGATGAGTTATGATATGAATAAAATAAGTGAAAAAAACTTGCAAACAGACAGAAAAATCGAGGGAAACGACGCGTTATATATGAGATATATAATACTATTAGATAAGAAAGGCATAGCCGTATATATTAAATAAGTATTAACTCAGGACGAACTACTTCTGAAGTGGCAGGATCCACAGATCTACTGAAAAAGGTAGATGAATTTATAAGTATATATATAGGATGATATATACTGATATACTTATTATTACTATATTATTAATATATTATACTTGACGTGTATATAGTGGTATACTCTCTGATGCTAGATATTACTGACGGTCGTATATATTATGATATATAGAAAATTGGATACTACCCGGCTTCTAAAGATAAATATTAGTATATATAGTAAAAATATTAGTTAAATAAGAATTAAATATATCTATAGGGTATATACTATATATATATATTATATATATAGGAAGGGTATATGGAACATTCGGTAAAATATATATATAATATACTTATATATATGTATATATATATTAATACTACTATTTACTATCTACTTAAATGGATAATTATGTATAGATTCATATAATGTATGTTATCAATCTTTTACTATACTAGCCATCTGATTTATATTTATTTTGGTATAACTTTAAAGAAATCTCATAAATTTAGGCCTTTCTTTTCTTTGATATATATCAAGCTATATTTCACTTATATTAAGGGAGACTCAAATAATAACT
>JABUQX010105549.1:0-7500 GCA_015478945.1 Trachelipus rathkii
CGATGTGCTTCGTTCCAGTTATCAGGTTAGGTGTTTAACCGTTTCGCATTTATCATTGAAACGCTTTTTCGCGTTTTCGTGCGCCGCTTATATATATATATATATATATATATATATATATATATGGTTTTTAACCATATACAAAGTTGTGTGGAAATACAGTAAGGTGAAAATAAAAATATAATCAAATTTTGTGTGTAAAATTAATGAAAATTTTTATACTGTTATAAATTTGCCAAAAAAATTTTGTTTATGTGAATCAATATAAAACATTACGTAACTGCATTTCAAGTTTTCTTCAAATTTTTACTTTTACGTACAAAGATAGTCTATTATTAAATTTGAATTTTTTTAACATACTGCGAAAAATTTCTAACTAATCTCTGAAACATTTGACACAATTTTGACGACACTTTTTCAACGCAGAAGAAAAGAAATAATAAGAAAAAAGATAGATATCGCGTATAGATAGTTGCTTCTCCAGTTCATTTTTATAATAATATAATTGAATATTTTGTTGTGACAGTTACGAGTAATCCATCTTCCCAACGATTTTCGTTAAGACATTTACTGACTTTGAACCCATTGACCATTCTCTATTTATATTAAAAAATATATATATTCTTATACCTTTTTTGTAGTCCCAGTATATAAAATTATTTTAAATGGCTTCTCATTTAATACATTTAATAATGTATAGCACAGGTTTGTATTTCTAAATACTTGTTAGAATTTTAATTATATTTAATACATCAATAACATGCTTCTAAACAAAATTGGAACCATCCTTCACATAAGAATAAGTTTTTATTATTATTAAAACATTTTTTGAAGCACCGAATACTGTTTATTATGTCTGCATCAAATCGCCTGTGATTTATTTATTTAAAGTAAAAAAAAAATACTTCTATATCGTTTCCTATTATAGAAAATATAGAGTGACAAAACCACATAATTGGTTGTTCTTATTATTTATTACATACAACTATATTTGATATATTAATTAACCACAAAATTGCTTATAAATCGATTTGTTTTAATATCTATAATACCCGGTAGTTAAAGACAGTGTGAATGTAATACCTCCAAAAACTGGTACTTTTTGCGTGAAGAAAGTACTAATAAAGTTTACGATGGTAACAAACTATAAAATAGACTATTGAAACTGTCAATTTTTGCATACTTTGAAGATTAAAATATAAATTAAATAAATAAAAAAATAAAAAGATTTTTTTTTTAAATTTAAGGAACTAAAAAACTTTTTGGCGGAAAAAAATTTAAAGATTTTCTACCGATTTTCTATACCGATTCCTCATCTTCTATTATTATCAATATATAAATCATTTGAAAATATTTTTGCCAATTATCTGAAACTCATTTTATAATTTGAATTAATTAATTATATTATAATTATTTTTTATTTTAATTTTAAATTCTAAGAAAAATAATCTTTTAACTTGCATTATATTAAATTATTGAAATATATATATATATATATATATATATATATATATATATATATATATATATATATATATATATATATATATATATATATATTCTACTATATACTTATATATATATAGTGCTGCTATTCGCTGATTATATATATATATATATCTTCCCTCACTTCCCACAGATGGGAGTAGGGTGAGTAACATTCACGGAAGTGGAAAATAATGGCGTAAGTCGAAATGAAAGCACACTCCACCACTCCTTTCTCTCAATACCCTTATGTGCGAGCCTGTCGCAGCCGAAAATCCACCGTCGATCTTCACAACACTTCGTGGGACCTTCATGTTGTATCTCGTAAATGTGGGATTCATCCCCTGGGCCAAGCCCACTACTATACCCCCTCACAAACCCCTCAATTCATTCCTATTAGCCACCTCTCTTTTCGTCTCTGCCAAACCCTCATTCCTTTACTGACTCGACCCATTTTTTCATCGGTCTCCCCTAGGATCGAAGCACACTCACCACTATATATCCGTTTAACCAACCAACTATCATTCATCTTTTCTATATGACCAAACCATCTTTAAACTCTCTCGTTTATTCTCTCATCTACGCCCTTCTTCACACCACACATCTCCCTAACACTTTCATTCTTCAATTTGTCATTTCTTCTCACACTTAACAGTTCCCTAAAATTATAAATCTTAACAGATCGCACCTTGTATCTATACCTATTCTTCCACGCAATAGTTTCATTACTATACATTAACACCGGGAACAATATACCCACTTGCAGATACCTAGAGAACTCGAGACTTAAGTCTCTTTACATCCACCAAGGATTTAATTGATTGCACCAAAACACCTTCATGCCATTCAGAACTTTCCTACTGCATCATCCGTTCCCTTATCATTCAACATATAGCCTAAATATTTAAACACAGATAGGTACTTGTTCCAATTGCTCACCACCCAACATGATTTCAAACCGCGAACTCTCCTCAATCGCTACTATCACCTTACTCATATCTACATTTACTTTCAAACCCCTCTACCAATCCTCTCAAACGTTTTTCTGATTAGCCACACAAAACCAAATCATCAGCATACAATAAACAGGGAACCCTCCAATCTCTTCCATTTCCCAACAGTCTAACACCTTCCCCTATTACCCCTAATTCTTTCATCACCCCATCCATATACAAATTAAATAGGCCCGGAGACATAACACACCCTGCGTCGCTCCATTATTAATATTAAATCATTCACTTCCGCTCATTTTATTCTTACACACGCTTCACTATCGACAAACGAACTTTTGATTCCATTCTGAAGCCTACCACCAACACCATACATTACTAACACCTGCCGTAGAGCTTCCCTATTAATCCTATCATACGCCTGTTGCAGCTCCATAAAGCCTAAATACAATTTATTCTTCTCATCTCTTATTTTCTAACATTTGTTTCAATGTGATTGATCTACATATCCTGTACCACTTAAAAAAATGCACCGTGCTCCTCGCCAATCAGCCTCTCAGATGTTCGACGCACTCTTTCAAACAAAATATCAGAATGTATCTTTCCTACAAAATTTAATAAACTAATCCTCCTACAGTTCCTACATATTCTCGTTATCCCCCTTACCCTTATATAATGGTGCTATTACTGCTCTCCTCCAATCCCTCGAACTATACCCTCCATAAACGATTTGTTGCACAACTTCCAAATCCATTCAATCACCATCTCGCCTCCGTTCTTGAACATTTCACCAGTAATTCCATCTATACCTCCTGATTTACCATTCTTCAATTCTATCAATCTACCTATTAATACTCCTTACTAATAACCTCATCTTCAAAATACTTCTTTCTTCTTACACCATCAAATCCACACACATTCACTATCACCTCTTCATTACTGCCAATGCTACGCAGATTTTCAAAGTGTTCCCTCCACACTCTCCTCACATTCGTTTCATCAGATATGAAAGCACCATCCTTATTCATTATTCAGAAGAAGAATTCTTATAGATGCTTAGTATTCGTTCGTACCTTCCAGAAGGGCTTCCTATTCCCTTGTAAGTCCCCATTCATCTTCCTTCCATATACTACTTATTTAAATCTTTTTTCCTCCTACGTATGCTAATTTTCTTCTTTCTTTTTTTTTCCTTATATATTTTCATGCATCTTTTTTACAAGGCCTCATCATTGGCTTATATATATATATATATATATATATATATATATATATATATATATATATATATATATATATATATATATATATATATATATATATATATATATATATATATATATATATATATCTATATATATATATAAAATAACAACATATATACTCTATATATATATATATATATATATATATATATATAATATATATATATATATATATATATATATATATATATATATATATATATATATATATATATATATTTTTATTTGTATATATATTTATATTTTTATATGTATTTATATATAACTAAATATAAATATATATATATATATATATATATATATATATATATAGTATACTCAGAGAATGTTATCTTTTCTATTTGTAATTTGATTGTGTCATCTCTTTCGTTTTCAGATAATAATAACTTTCGAAAGCGACTTTCTCCAACCCTCAAGTATTAAAAACGTTTGTTAAGCAGTTTTCGTTTTTGCATATGTGCTAAAAAAAATGCTCAAGTTTTCGTTCGTTTTCGTGAAGTTTAGCGCAAAATCGTAAAAAAATGCTCATCAAACGTAAGGAATTTCTTTAATTCTGTAAGGTTGCTATTTTATACAGTATTTTATTCTATATTACACAGAATTAGGGATATTTTTTTTTACGTTTGGTGGGCATTTTTTTACGATTTCGCGATAAGTTGTCGAAAACGAACGCAAACTTGAGAATTTTTTTAAATGCACAAACGAAAACGGCTTTGGTTGCGCTCGTTAATTCGCTTACTTTTCTTAAAAGCCATTAAAAGTCATCTTTGTATATCATACTTTAACTGTGCTCTTAAGTTCGGGGTTTGAACCGATTAGAACAAAAAAAAATTAATATAAATATAGAGTTAAATGTTAACAAATTGTGCGTAGGTTGTAGGGTAGTGTCAGAAAATAGTGAGGGATGGGAGTAGGGCCGCATTCTAACCCCCTTTTTAACACCTCCCCCTCACCCCCCCACCTACGCAGAGCGAAAAATCATTTTGCAGCAAAGTAATAAATATAATAATCAGTGTTGAGTGACATTCGAACTACGAAGTATAAAAAACTTTTGTACAAAAGTTTTCTAATCACTTCTTAGATCCAATTTTTATTATTATTATTATTATTATTATTATTATTATTATTATTATTATTATTATTATTATTATTATTATTATTATTATTATTAAATAAAGGAATAGCTAATCAAAATATGTGAAGCCCAAAAAAATAGCAAATTCTTCCAATGATTAGTCGTACTTACATTGATGGAAGCGTAACAACCTTATTTTAAATGTTTTAAAATAGGTTTGGCCGATACACGAGATGCGTTGCGTTTCGGTGCGGTGCTGTGCGGTGCGCAAAAAATTTCAGTTCTCGGCAAACCCTATTTTAATATAATATTTATCCATTTCCTTTAGAAACCTGAAGGCGATTATTATTAACCAATGTTCTCTGCTTTATTTTATTCGACATTAATCGACGTACTGGCAGAAAAGTTTCAATATGATCGACGTTAAGGTCTACTTCATGATCAAATTTAACTTGTCCCCCCCCCAAATGAGTTTCAAAAACCGACCCCCGACCTCCTCCCTCATCCCCTTGTTCTCCCATGTCCACTGGTGTTATTCAATAATTTTCAAATATATAATTATTCTAAATGCACCAGTCTATTTCATTATATATATATATATATAATATATATATATATATATATACTATTGATATATATATATATATATATATATATATATATATATATATATATATATATATATACATATATATATATAAATATATATATATATATATATATATATATATATATATATATATATATATATATATAATATATATATATATATATATATATATATATATAATAACCAATAATAATATAAATCTTTCTTAGTAACAACAACTATATATATATATATCATATGCTTCTTCTTCATATCAACCACATGTGCACCCATGTATGTATATATACATATATGTAGTATATATATAACTCTATGTATATATGTATATAATAACATATGCTATATAACTAATAACTCATATGCTCTTCATATATATATATATATCATATGGTGATATTTGGTTTAAAGCCACAACTATCATCACAGTCCATATCTCAAAAACTACAATAGCTACTGGGAAGGAATACATTGTTGGAATCCTGGCAAAATTTTATTGCAGAAACTGTAAAAAAAAATCATATCCCAAAAACTACAATGGCTACAGCGAAAAGGGAATACATTTTTTAGAATCCTTGTAAGGGTTTAGTTAGGAAAATTTAAAAAAAAATATTAAATCAAAATAAAAATAAATATTGGATATTTTTTTTAGGAGCAGAGGACTATAATATATATATATATATATATATATATATATATATATATATATATATATATATATATATATATATATATATATATATATATATATATATATATATATATATATATATATATATATATATATATATATATATATTATTTACAGCAGCGGTTACACAGCAATGTAAGGGGCTCGAGCCGACGGGAACACAGGGGGACGTTTTCCATTACCCGTAGGCGAGGGGCGGAGGAACCCCCGCGACACTAATACCAAAGAGCAGGGGTTTCGGAGACCCTCCCCGGAGAGAGGGGACTCAGTCCTACCCGTAGTTCCCCGGAAGGCCGAGACCGACTCTTACCATCGGTGCGGTATACCCGCTGGGTGTGCTAGTAAAAAAAAACAGAAATTTAATGAAAGTCTATTTATTTTAACGAGTAACCAATAAAGGTCTCTAAATAGGCTCTAATCATATTACTATAGTGTGTGTAATTTTTTATTTTTTATTTTTTATTTTCCTATCTAAATTTTACCAGGATTCAAAAATGTATTCCCTTTTGCTTTTGTAGCTATTGTAGTTTGAGTTTTTTTTTTTTTTACATTTTCCGCACTAAAGAGTGGACCAACGTTCAGCAATGTATTTTTATTTAAAAAGTAAGATCTAGATATGGTATAAACTTTAAGCATTTCTCTACCATATACTATATATATATATATATATATACATATATATATATATATATAACATATATATATATATATATAACTATATACCTATATTTACTACTTCATGCTCTTTATATATATATATATATATATATATATATATATACTATATTTTTTTTTACATGATACCACTACACGGGCAATGCCCTTTTTCAAAGGAGGGGCAAAAATAAATAAATAAATAAATGTATAAATAAAAATTTACATAAAGAAAAATAAAAATTAAAAATAAATGGAAGGAAAGTAATCACACTGACCCTTGCCTAACGCAATTCCCTCAGTGGGCGCAGACTCTGGGCTTAAATAGAGGGGAAGATTAAAATATTGCGGGGAAAACTATATATATATATATAATATATATATATATATATACTATATATATATATATATATATATATATATATATATATATATGCTATATATATAACCATATATATATATATATATATATATATATATATATATATATATTAAAATATTCGCAAATTCAATCTTACATTAATCTCGACTAATAATTGTATGATAATGAGAGAGAGAGAGAGAGAGAGAGAGAGAGAGAGAGAGAGAGAGAGAGAGAGTCCTCTTTGATGTTCATTTGTTTTACTTTTTAACTTTCAAATATTTGAAGCCATGATAATGGAATTCCTTCCAAAATCCCCCCAAAAGGGAATTAAGTTTTCCCCCTAAAAAGAAATTTTAATTTTACATTTGCAAAACGTCTTCTTAGGGTTAAAATTACATTAAAAGGTCTCGAA
>JABUQX010105549.1:12500-20000 GCA_015478945.1 Trachelipus rathkii
ATTTCTGTATATATTATTATATATATATATAATATATATAATAATATATATATATTATATATATATTATATATATATACTATATATATATATATATATATATAGTATATTATATATATATATATATATAATATATATATATATATATATATAATATTATTATATATATATACAGATAAATTTTTATATATTTCATATATATAAGTTTACCTGTATATATTTTTTATTTATTTTATTATTTTTATTTTGCTATACTTATTTATACTTATTGTCAATCGGATGACGATCATTCCTCACATCTGAGTGACAGCTTTGTGTTCTTCATCCAAACTTCTAATTAGAAGAACTTTATTGAATATTGCATCAATGATCAATGAGAAATCCCTGACATCAGGTTGTAAAACGCAGCTCAGAACACAATTTTTTATTTCTTGCTTAGTAGGAACTGAACTGGTTCTAAAATATAAAAATATAACAAACTATAAATATATAAAAGTACAAATACTAAATGCTAAAAAATAAACATATAATTATACATAATTATCCATAAAAATGCATAGAATTGTTATTCCTGTTAAAAAAATGTATTCATAAATTCTTTGGAAATAGATAAAAATATATTGTTTTGACTTTTTTAATTTATTTTTGTCCTTATTAGCTTTGTTTGAAAAACTCATAGATGTTACTTATTTTATATTAATACCACATTCACACCAACTATATAATACCTATAAACATAACTATTACCTTCTAATTACTGATGTTTTTGGATTTCAGAATGGCTGAGATTAGGGTGGGTGGATTAGATATTACTCAAATTGTAGGACTGCTGCTTTATTAATAAAGTTGCTTGAAGATTGCTCTAATAGCTGAAAATCCCTTTTTGTTTCTTCTGGATGAATTTTTAGCTTTTATAGAGTTTCTTAGTTGTTCTCAGGTCTCTTCTATAGCTTCATTATTAATTACTAAGTGATTTTTTGGCTTTTAGGATTCAGCTTGAAGTATTAGTCAATTGCTATTAATTCCACCTCAATAGTTTCTTCTTTGTGAAATTAATAAGCTCTTGAATGAATAGATGGTACTAAGTGTTTCTTCAATTTCTTCCTAATTTTGATTGAAGTTCAAATTCTGTACTTTGCTTTTATTTTCTCAATTTACATTTGGCAAAGTCAGTTTTGTTGCTTCAGTAGCTTGTTTGAGTTTCTGCAATAGCTTGTATTTGCTTGCAGTATCTCCTAATTTATTATTTTTTCTTAATATTTGGCTTTCTTTAGCCTTTATTCTATTTGCAAGTCCTTATTTTGCCCCACCTTGTATTCTGCATTTGTCATCAATTTTTTCTGTGTTGCAATCAATTTTTGCTTTTCTACCTTTTCTAATATTTTGGTCATTTTTTGTAACCATAGTTGATGCTCACATAGTATGATAGTAAAATGATTTTCTTAATTTTCCTTTTTAATTTTTATATTATTATTATTTTTTTCTATATTTTAATACAAAATATAAACATAATTCCCCTTTTGCTAAGAATATTAAGTTTTCTTGTTATTCTTAGTTTCCTTAGAGTTTACAATTCTGTTGTCTTCTTGTTATAATCCTGCACTTTCTCTCAGCAAGATTAATTTTGTTATTGGTCTTTTCAAAATTGTTGTATTTAAAGTATTCTTGTCTTTATTTATTTTCACATCTACTATTCTCACTCTGTTTGAGTCATCTTTGTAAACCTTTACTACTTTTCCTAAATTCCACATATTTCTTGGTTTGAAGTCATCTATTAAAAGGACTAAATCTCCCACTTGGTGTGATTCCTTTTCTGCTAACCATTTACTTCTTTTTTGCAATAAAGGGACATATTCTTTGATCCATCTTTTCCAAAACAAATCAGCAAGATACTGAACTTGTTTCCATCTTTTATATAAGTAGCAATCTTTGTCCTGAAATAATCCTGGAGGAAAAGTTATATTGCCTTTAAGGGTTAGTAGATGATTTGGTGTCAAAGCTTCTAAGTTTTCTAAATCATTTGAAAATTCTGTTATTGGTCTATTATTTATAATGAATTCTATCTCACAGAACAAAGTGTTCAAGTTATCATCTGTCAACCTTATTGGCTGTTCTAAGAGTGAAGCTTGTAGTATATTTCTTACAGTTCTAATGTGTCTTTCAAAATGACCTCCTTTATGAGAACTATGAGGTGGTTGGAATATCCACTGTATTTCTTTTTGCTCAAAAAATTTATTTACTTGCTTATTATTCCAATCTTTAACTTGTTGCTTCCACAAAGTTCAATCCATTATCTGATCGGATCAATTTCACATTGCCTCTGCGGCTTATAAATCTTCTTAGAGCATTAATAAAAGCATCAGTATCTAATGAATATAGCATTTCTAAATGTATTGCTCTGCTACTTAAACATGAGAATATTAATCCATATCTTTTTTTTCTTACTTTCCCTCTTCCCTTTACAAGAAAAGGGCCAAAGGCATCTATACCAATACTTGTAAATGGTGGTACATCACATTTTAATCTATCTTTGGGCAAATCTCCCATCAACTGCTGAGTTGGCCTTGTATGGAGCTTCCTACATATTATGCAATCTTTTAAAATCTTCTTAATACTTCTACTTGCTCCAATGATATAGTACTTCTCTCTTAAAGCATTTAAAACTGTTTGTTTTCCTAAATGTTCATTAATTCTATGGTAATGTCTCATTATTAACATTGTAACATGACTATTTGGCAAGATAATTGGATGTTTAAAATCATATGATACATCATTCAGATTTTTATTCCTCCCACCTACTCTTAATATTCCATTATCATCTATAAATGGTAGGAATTTTGCCAAAATGTGCCTTTTTGGCAAGGCTTCTTTCTTTTTTATTTTGTATTGTATATCATGAAATTCTTTATTTTGTACATATTTGTAAATAGCTTTTTCTGCATTTCTCAATTCTGTGATTGTCATAGCACCTTTATTCCAGGTTTTATGCAAATTTTCTTTAACTCTTAAAATCCATGCTACCTTTGTTTTTAATTTCATCCAATCTGAGACAGAATGTATGAGCTTGTCTGTTGAGCTGTACTTGTATGGGCCATATCTGAGAGATTTTTATAATTTTCATCATTTCTTCATCATCTAATTTTTCTTATTTTGCTGACAGCCATCTGAGCTTATGTCTTATTCTGAGACCAGTGCTACAAGTTTTTAATTGTTCTATAGATATATATATATATATATACCTTTTACCGTTAGCTGAGAGTGCACAATAGTCGTGTAGCTGTTGCTCTGGTACATAATTCCATTGACTTATATCTGTTTGTGATCTAATATAATTAACTCTATTATGTACAATCTTTGAAATCTTTTTGATTTCGCATTTTTAATATATTGTAGAGAGAGAGTCAGCCTATCTAGGTGAGAAAGAGAGGCTCTTGTGAGTCTTTCATATCTAATTCATTTGTATAATTTTGATAGAATTGAACAGCTAATTTGGCTGGCACTAATTCTATTCTCATATCGTTTATACATCAAATTTTTAATTTAGAATGGTATGCACCTTGTTTTAGATAAACACCAATGAACAATATTTTATTCATTATTCTCTCCATGACTTATATATGCCTACGGCAGCATATGCAATTTGTGACCATCTGAAAAAATAATGTTATGGTTCTAACATACTTTAGACAATTTGGGGATTATATGGCCTAGGAACTTGATAAAAATCATTTAGCTTATTAACATCACTTTAGCCATTTTATGTAACTTTTTTTATATCTAATGGAATTTCATCATCCCAGTTAACCTTTCTATCGCATAAATTTTGAAATATCTTTTTAGCTACTAGTAGTACTGGACTAATAAATCCTAGTGGATCATATATGGAAAAAATGCAACTGAGTATACTTCTTTTTGTTAATTCTTTATTTTGTATATCTACCCTAGCTTTCATTAAATCTTTTTCTGGGTCCCAACTTAAGCCTAATACCTTTTGCGAAGGTAATTCATCTAAGGATAAGTTTATTTCTTTAAAATCTTTACTTAAGTCTTGTTTATCAATATTTTCCAAAAATTTCTTTGAATTACTAGCTACTTGATGCAGATTAAAACCACTAATTTTTAAAATTTCTTTAACTTCTTTATAAACTACTACAGCCTCATTTTCTGATTTCACAGACTTTAAACAATCATCAACATAGAAATTTCTAAGTATGGTATCTTTGGCTAACTTACTGAATTTTTCTGCTTCAATTACATGTGTAGTTTGCTTCAAAACATAATTTGCAATTGAAGGTGAGCTCACACTTCCAAATGAGCTCACACTTCCAAATATATGAACTTTAACCCTGTATTCTTCTGGAGTTTTATCTAAATTACTATTTGGGAACCATAAGAAGCGCTGATAATCTTTATCCTTGTCAAGTACCTGTATTTGATAAAACATCTTCTCTATATCTGCTATGAAAGCATATTTCTCCTTTCTGAACCTTAAAAGGATGCCTTGTAGGTTAGAAATATAGTCTGGCCCTGTGAGTAAACTATTATTTAAAGAAATACCATTGTATGGTAAAGCTGCATTGAATACTACTCTCATTTTTTTCTTTTGTGGATGGATTACACTATGGTGTGTTAAATAGAATCTGTCATTGTTTAATAATTCATGTTTCTCAATCTTTTCTGCAAAATTTAGTTTTAACATTCATCTATGTTATCCATATTGTATAATATGTTTATCTTTCCAAATTTACTTTTTATAAGAGTACAAATCTTTGCTAAGAGCTTGATGTTTGTTATTGGAAAATCTGATTTTCTTTTTAAATGGCAAACCAACTTGAAATTTAACTGTAATTGTTCTTGTAATGTATTATTTCAACTTTAATTTTTTCATTCAATCTCCTACACTTCACATGGCGCAGGATTCTTTTTCAGAACTCTACTCTCGTTATGAATATTGAGCCAAAGATCGATCTTCTTGTTGTATTTGGGTCTTAAGCCCATGAAAAGCTGGTATACCATTCTGGTGTCCGAACCTTGTAATGCCCTTTCCAAATGAATACTTTAATGGCAAAAGGGATGTCAGCGCGCATTATTTATGTGAGTTTATTAATGACCTTTCCACTACTTCAATAGGTTTTAACAATTTACTTTGATTCATTCCTATTAATTTTTGATTCTATGAAATTGAAGGGCACATGATTCAGTATTCTGAGGAATCTGAGTAGATGGACCTTTCTTCCATTTTAAAGGCTCGTTCTGTTGCAGTATATATATATTTATGGTTGCGATTTCCTCATCTCATATCATAAAATTTCTAGATATTTAAAATATTATATGTTATTTATGTTTGTCCATACATAGTAGTAATGTCTATATCTTTGTGAGGTTTCATATATGACATACCTAGTTCTGCAGCTAAATTTAAATCCATAAAACATGCTGATGAATATGTATCTAAACCCATATATGTCTTAATCACTTTATCTTTACCTTTAAGCTTAATTTTAACTGCTACTGCAGGATAAAATAGCTTTTTGTTACTTACTTTTGTCTGAAAGGTTTTTTCTGCTTCATTCTTCCTGATTCGACTCGCGCGACCTTTTGATCTATTATCCCTCTATATAATCTCACTAGTGACTGGCGATGAGCGAATTTGATGTCAGTCTGCTCTTTGGCACGTATCTTTCTCTATGCAGAATGTTATGTTGCTTATTACATTTTCAGTCATTCTATGTATATATACTACTAAATGATTTGATCTGAAGGCAACTTAAGCAATAAATTTTATTGTGCTTTAACTGAACTTTGTATTGTTTCATGCTTGGCTTTTTTCGCGACTAGACTTTTACATTTATTTTACTGATGGATGTGGTCTTTTTTACAAAAATTGCAAAAATGTGATTGAGAGTATTTTATGATTACTACTTTTACGATACTACCAATGATAGCTTTTTGATTGTCATATATTATTATTCCATTTATTATTATTATTATTAACATTTTTATTGTTATTTCTATGGTCATTATTATTTTCTTTTGTATAAAGTGACTTACCTTTTTCACTTTGTAATTTGGTTTGTTTGGGTTTTGTACCAATGCCAAGTTCTCCGAACAGTGGTGTGTTCATGATTCTTGCTTCTTTTTCAACAAATTTTGTAAATGTACTAAAGTTTACCTTTTTATTTTCTTCATACATACTATCAACTTTATATCTCCACTTATCACGTTGTTTGTAGGGAAGTTTTTTAACTATTCTATAAATAGCACCAGTAGAATTCAATTCATTCAATGGAGTAATATTTTCCATTGCATTATTAATAGCATCTAAAAACAAAGAAAAATCTGCCATAGCTTCACTATCTTCATTCTTGATTTCATTCCAATCTTCTAACTTTTTCAAATATGTATTTGCAATAACTTGTTCATTTCCATACTGTTTCTCTAGTTTTTCTACTGCCTTTTTATAACTTATTTTTTCATCTAAATGCATACAACTTCTTACTATGTTTTCTGCTTTACCTTCTGTATACTTAATTAAATAAGAAAGCTTGTTCATTTCATTTTCACATTTTCCTTCTATATTGGTTTTAAAAACTAGCATAAAATCTTTAAATTTAGTTGGATCCTTTCCATTAAATATTTCAGGCTCACATGTTGGAAGAGGATTATAAATAGGCCTACTCACTTCTAACTTTTGTTTTAAAATTTCTACTAATTTAGATTCCAAATTATTATTTTCACCTATACCTTTTATTTTAGTTTCTGAAAAATTTGTATTTTTATTTTCATTTTTTACAGAAGTATCGCTAATACTGAAAATTGGACTTTCTAATTTTTGTTCAATTTTTATAAGACTCTGCTCTAAATTTTTTATATGACTACTATGTTGGTACAAATCTAAACTTTCTTGTTCCCTTTTCTTTGCCAAGTATTGTTCATGTTCTTGTAATTTTATTTTACTTTTTTCTATCTCAAGTAACAAAGATTGGGCTATTGAATTTTTTGAACTAGCTACACTTGCTTTACTCACTTTACTTGATACATTACTAGCACTGTCTTGTGGCATAATCCTTGGCTCATATTTACTCATATATTTTGAAATATCACTTTTTAACTCATAATATGGCTTTAGTTTTAATGTAAGCCACTGCTGTATTTTATCTGCCTCTACAGATTCTGTAATTAATTCACTACAAGAATTTTTTAAGGATTCTACTTTTGCATTTAATGTTAATTCATCAGTTTTAATTTCGAGACTTAAATCTAAGTCATTTAAGAAAGCATAAATAATTTTGGGGGGGGGCCCCCCCCCTTTTTGTTAAATTTTTAAATAATTTAATTTTTTTTTTTTAAAAGGTAACAAAGGTTTTCCTGAAGGAACCTTAAAACCTCCTTCAGTTGTTTCAGTTTTATTGTTTTTTTTCGATACCTTTTATTTGTTCGATAATCGCTCAATTTTTTTTTATATTATTATTATTAAAAACTATAAAAAAAAAAAATATTA
>JABUQX010105550.1:0-5000 GCA_015478945.1 Trachelipus rathkii
CAGTGCTCGTTTCAGTTTTATGTTTGGTGTTTTAACCGTTTTTATGGTATCATGAAACGCTCAGATTTTCGTGCATACTTAATATATATATATATATTTAATGCAAACTAAAATAAAATATATGGATCATGCAAATTTTCTACGAACAAAATTAATCGGCGAGGTATTTTTCAAATGAAAGAAAATCAGAATGGAAAAATTTATGAAACAGAAAAACACACAAACTTTCTTTGTAAATGTGATTTAATTAATATTAACAAAAAAGTAAAAAGAAATTGCTATATATTTTTTTTTTGCTTCACACCTAAGCTTATAAAAATGAGTAAGCTTAGGTAATTTATTTAGCTTAGTCAATTAAATCTGATGTCTCTACGTAACGTATGTAGAGTGATTGTAGATGACATGACACTATTCTATTTTTTTTAATTAACGAATTACCGTAGGGTGGGATACATGATGCCCCCAATGCACAGCCAGACAGCCTGCTGCCTCTGGCTACAGCGGGCTCCCAGCAACACCGGTGCCTAAAATTAAAATTAATTCTTCTTTTTTCGTACAACAATGAAAGAACGCAATCTTAGCTTAAAATTATAAGGAAAAAAGTAGCCTCCGTTTTTGATATCCCCGCACATTTTATTTCAGTAAAAGAACTTCAAACCTATAAAAATATTTAAAAAAACGTCCTAATTATTTATTTAAATCTATTTAACCTTAAGTAACCTTACTTAACCTAACCAAACTGAAATATATACTAACTAAAGATTTCAAATTTTTGAAATTATAGGAAAAAAGTCGCCTACGTCTATGATTTCGAGCACAACAAACAAATAAATAGCAAACTGGCAACACCAAATTTTTTTCAGAAAGTGTCGGGTAATCTTTAACTATGTATAAATATATATATATATATATATATATATATATATATATATATATATGTATATTTATTTATATCTCTTACTCTCATATATATATATGTATATATATATATATATATACTCTATATATATCTATATTTATCTCTATATATAATATATATATATATATATATATATAATTTGCTTATTTGTATATTTCATATAACTTTCAGAGTGAAAAGTGAATCTTTAATTAAAATTGTAGTTTGATTTCAGAGAAAAATTACTATATCATCTTCCCCAAGCCTTAAGTACACACTAACACATCCTCCTACATACTTTTACACTCACACACTCGCACACTTACACACTCACACGAATACACACTTGCACATTTATATATGAAAATATGTGCATTTTAATTTACAACTTCTAGGATTTTTTTTGTTGAATATTTACTTCGACGAGCATTTATTAATTAATTCCAGAGTGATTAAATTTCAATTTGTATTTTTACCCCTACGCCTCTCTGTCCCTCTCTAGATTCATTTTTCATTCTCTCTTCCTTTCCCCCTATTCTGATTCCCTCTCTTTCTCCATTAAAAATGGGAGTTTTTTTTTTCCTCCATTTTTGTTCTATTATTATTCAATTAAAAAATAATTGGTTATTTTTTTGATATGGTAGTTTTTTTGGATTTTAAAATAGATAAAAAAAAACACATTCCTAAATTTAAAAAAAAAGTTTATAAACATGCTGGTTTCATCTAATATTCAAAATCAAAATACAAAAATTAAAAAACTTATAATTATGAGATTTTGATCTAATATTATAATAAAAAACAATGTATTCAGAAATACGAGATTTTGTTTTAATATTTTTATGAAGGTTTTTAAGTTCCTAGAAATATTTTGGTATACAGAAAATAAAGAGGACGTATTGTTTATTCAAGTTTTAGCCAAGCCAGGATTTTGCTCAGCCTAGAAAAAAGAGCACCAAGCACCAAATTTCATTTTAGTTACAAAGCACCGCACTTCTACGTTTTAATGAGTACCGCACTCAGCACCACGCACCGCTCCCGGTTCGTTGGCAAACCCTAGTTCATTGGTAGATACAAATATCTCCACTCTCTTTAAACATTAAAAAATATAAAACAAAAGATATCACCTCCCTATGGCAAAATACTGTTTATTTAAATGAGCTTCCAACGGGCTCGCGCTATGCCAACACAACCGAACTTTAAACATTTTATAACTTTAGTTACTCTAGATATGGCCAGGTTATAAAATCCTGACAATCAAGGAAGATATTATATTTGCTATGCTAAAGATTTCCAGAATATATAAGAATATATATATATATATATATATATATACCTCTCTCTCTCTCTCATATATATATATATATATATAACCATACATACTATATATATACATATCTATATATATATATATAAATATATATATATATATATACTATATATATATATATATATATATATATATATATATATATATATATATATATATATATATATATATATATATATATATATATATATATATATATAGTTACCACCACAATCGGGTAATGCCTTTTTCAAATAAAATAAAAAATAATGGAAAAACCTTCCCAATTCAAAGCCTGATTCAAATCTCTGAGGTAAGAGGGGCCTTAAAAAGAGGGAAATTAAATGCAGCAGGAAATGCAGATAAAACCAGAAAGATACACAGAAAAGAGGTGGTCAGAAAGAAAGAGCCACCACAACGAACAAGCCTGGGGTTCCCAATATTAACACAAAATTCATGAGAAAGCAGAGCAACCCAATATGCCAAGTGAGACCACACACGACTCCCCATATTCCGTAAGGGCAGAAGACCATAAATCAATGAGATAGTTGACTTCGAGCGTTGAAAACCGTACTGGTGATCTGGAAGGGGAGAATGAGATTCCAGATGATCCAGAAAATGAGAGTTTAGGATTGGTCCAAAGATTTTATACAGAATACAAGTGAGAACTATAGGATGATTGTTAAAAGGATCAGAGCAATTATCCCCATTCGGTATCGGTTGAACATATGCTCGCTTCCAGCACTGATTTAATGTGTTAATATTAAGGCATAGAGAGTAGAGCCGAACAAAGACAGGGGCCAGCCCAAAGGCACACTCCCCAAAAGCTCGGAGAGGAATACTTTCCGAGCCACTAGCCTTCCTGACGTTCATAAAACTCAGGATCTCATGAAAAGGAGTAGGAGGAGTGCTGCCAGAATCATTCAGGATGGAATTAGATGGAAAGAGGAGACCGAGAGATTATTTTTCAGAAGTAGTATTAGCTACATATATGTTAGGGGAAATAAGAGGAGGGGGGCGAATTTACGTATTAGAGATATTTTTTGCAAGAACCCAGAATTTTTATCAGCAACCTTTGGTGGAATCATTCTTAGCTTGACGATCAATATCCCTGAAACGATTCTGAGCTGAACGAAAATTAGAAAAAGTGATAGGAGAAGGAAAGTATATCCATTCCCGATAGGCATTGTCTCCATCCTGAAGGGCACGAGAACAGATGCCATCGAACCATGGATTTTGAGAAGAAAAAGATATAGTAGAAGATAAAAGGAACCTTCTCATTCTCTAGGCGATTACGGTCCCTACTTTTCCTGCACTCACTAAAGAGTTCTCCGAGTCAAAACAGAATTCATACCAAGGGTAGGTAGCAAAAAAGCGACGCAATTCCCCCAATTAGCCTAATTAAATTGCCAGAAAATAATTTTAAGGCTTGGTGGAGCTCCTGGAGAGAAAGTGTTATAACTAAGAGCTAAAAGATTATGGTCAGAGTTACTAATAGGAATGAAAATTGTGTATTTGTATCGAGAAGGAGAAGTGAGGAAGCATAAGTAAAGAGTCTTCAAGAATTGGTTAGGAAGATCTGGTATATATGTAGGTTCTTTAATCAAATCTTCCAGATTGCTGAGAATATTGAATGTTTTGGCTTCTTTTCCACCTGTATCAATTATTATGTAAGTAGTCCACCCACTCAGTGTGGTGTACATTGAATTACCATAAGTAGCGGATCTTAGCATTTGGATGAGAGGAAGTAAGATTCTAGTAAGAAGTAGTAAGATATTCAAAAAGGTCCGGAAAATCTGTCCATTAGGAGAACAGCAGAAAAAACACAAGATAGTGGTAGTAGTAGGAAGAAAGACCTTACATTAGTTAGAGAATTCAAGGATGTCAATACGTGTTACAAGAGTGTTAATGTTTATTTATATAGGCACAAACTCCACCATTTAGTTCAAAATTATTAAATAAGTAGTAATTAGGGATATTGAGGTTATTAGAGTAAAAATTCCTGGATAGCTGAGTTTCAGACTGAATTCCTGGGCATATGGGTCTCAGACTGAATAGATAGATGTATGAGATTAGGATGAGGGTTAGAAAGGTGACACTCTACAGATTTGATGTTAGAGCCTAAGCCACCGATGGCAAAGTCAATATAGAATCCCCATCCACGCCCACCCCCACCCAATATAGTCATTTTTAATATCACGCGCGCATGTGCTCATTCATACCAACAAATATTTTCGCGCACACACAAAACCTTTCGTACACACACAAAAAATGGCACTACTCCTTTAAAAGGATGTTACATAAAAAGACATGATATCAAAAAAACGCTGAACGCTACGCATGGAACTCTGCAGTGTCACGTGTTAGCAAAAACTTCAATAGAAGGATCGTAAGAGTTACCACAAGTCGCCTTTTTTTATCATGTTAACTTTTGTTAATTTTTTTTTTTTTTTTTTTTTTTTTTTAAGGGGCTTGAGCCGACGGTAGGACAGAGGGGGACGAGGTCCCCCCCCCGTCGTACCCCGCTGAGGCCGAGAGACCCTGACTCTTTCCATCTTTGCGATTTAATCTTTGGTATTCCTTTAGTTAAAAAAAACTGTTATTGGAAATTTTGACACTCTATTGCCTTGAAATAATCGAAAAAAATCAATTACATCGTTCGTTCGATATATATCGGTTAACATCCTTTTAAAGGACAAGTTCCCAAAAAATAACCAGTAACCTACATTTAAATCTTAAAAATAAAACATATCTTATATTAATTAAAATCGAAAAAAACAAAGGCTAAACCCGTAT
>JABUQX010105550.1:10000-20000 GCA_015478945.1 Trachelipus rathkii
GCAATCATTCCAATTTTGAAATGAATTTCTTTGCTTTTTCTATCATTAATGTCCTAAATCCGCCCACGCGGAACGGGAGGACAGATAAAAAAAATTTTTTTATGAACAACTAATTTATCTTTAATTTTTTTGGGAAACCAAAAAAAAAAAACTGTTTTCGTTTTTTTTTTTTGGGGGGGGAGGGGGAAATATTTTTTTTTTCGGGGCTTTCCCCAAAATGGCAAAAAAATCTTTAATATTCAAGATATTTCAATGCTTTTTTCACTAAAATACTCCTATTTTGTGAAGGAATAAATTTCATTTAGACACTTTATTTCAAATTTTATTTTCTAAAAAATTTTTTTGACAAAATCTGAAAAGTACTTCCAAATTTTTTGAAGTAAAAGAAATCAATCACGTGTGACACCACCTTACATCATACAAAAGAATTTAAAATAAACGTCATTCTGTTAAGGATTTAATATGCAGAGTTGTTACCAAATTTTAAGAAAAAAAAACTGTTCGTTTTTTTTTAATGAATTTTTTTGTGATCTAATGTAAGAAAAAAATGAAGTGCTAGAAAAACGCAAATAAACATTTGGAAATAAATTTCTTTTAGACGAAAAAGTATTTAATTCTCATATATATATATATATATATATATATATATATATATATATATATATATATATATATATATATATATATATATATATATATATATATATATATATATATATATATATATAATGGGCGTAGGCAGGGGGGGCAGGGGGGCACTTGCCCCCCCTAAATCTTGGCGAAATAAAAAACATCCTTAAATATGTTTGCCAGACGACGTTTTTAAGGGTTTATTAGTAGAAAAACTGAAGGAGTAATTACTAAGTACTAACGTACTATAAACATACATTTTTTTAATAGTTTTAATGTGTTTTCGTTTTCATATTGGCTTGAAGTCTATTACCTAGCCGTGTTTTTTTTACTGCTAGATTCTTTTGACAGTATTCTCCGCTGGAACTCTCAGTATGTCGATAGCATTTGGCGGCTAATATAGCTGCTAACATACATATATATATATATATATATATATATATATATATATATAATATATATATATATAATATATATATATATATATATATATATATATATATATATATATATATATATATATAATATTTAATAATATATTATACATATATAATATATATATATATATATATATATATATAATATATATATATATATATATATCTATATATATTATATTATTATATATATATATATATATATATATATATAGTATTAATATATATATATATCATATATATCACTCAACTTTGCCCCCCCCTAAATGAAATCCTGCCTACGCCCATGGTATATATAAATATATATAAATATATATATATATTATATATATATATTACTATATATCTATTATATATATATATATATATGATATATATATTATTTATATTATATATTATATATGGTTCAGCCTCTAGAAGAGGCACAATCCATATCTCAAAAACTACAACAGCTACCAGGAAAAGGAATACATTGCTGGGCTGGTCAATTTTAGTGGGATTAAATGTAAAAAAAAAAAAAAAAAAAAAACAAATGAAAAAAAAAACATAACTAAAAACTACAATAGCCTACAAGCGAAAGGAACAAAATTGGAAACCTCGTAAAATTTTGGATAGGAAAAAATGTAAAAAAAAAAAAAAATAAAAAAATTCATTTTATAATTATAGTAATATGATTAGAGGGCCTATTTTGAGACCTTATTGGTTTCTCGTTAAATAAATAGACTTTCTATTAAATTTTGCTTTTTTTTTAACTAAGAATACCCCAAGGGTATAACCGCACCGATGGCAGGAGTCGGGTCTTCTCGGCCTCCGGGGAACTACGGGGTAGGAATAATTCCCCCCTCCGGGGAGGGTCTCCGGAACCCCCGCTTTTGGTATTTGGGTGCGCGGGGGTTCTCCGCCCCTCCCTACGGGGTATGGAAAACGTCCCCCCTGTGTTCCCCGTCGCTCGAGCCCCCTAAATTGCAGTGTAATTACCTTTACAAACTAATATATATATATACATATGTCCCAGCACCCCCCCAAAAAAATAGCCAGCGCATTTTTATGTTTAAGTTTTTTTATTATTTTTTTTTTTTTTTTTTTTAACATTTTCCCCGAAACAAAAATTTTGTAATGATTTCAAAAATGTATTTCATTTTTGCTGTAGCTATTGTAGTTTTCGAGATAATATTTTTTTTTTTTTTTTTTTTTTTTTTTTTTTTTTTTTTTTTAACAGTTTCCTCGAGTAATTGCCAGGATTCCAGCAAATGTCATTCCTTTTTCCCGGTAGCTTGTAGTAGTTTTTGAATATGGCATTGTGGCTCTTCTAGAGGCTGGCCTATATATATATATATATATATATATATATATATATATATATATATATATATATAATAATAATATATATATATATATATATATATATATATATATATATATATATATATATATATATATATATATATATATATATAATATATATATTATATATATATATAGTATATATCTATATATATATATATATATATATAATTATATTATTATATATATATATATATATATATATATATATATGGGTTCCAAGCACCCTTCCATGGATTTAAATAATTACCGAGTTTCAAAGCAGTGAAATCGAAGCAGGAGATTAGAAAACTGTTCCGAGATGCCTTCTTTTTCTGGGAAGGTGGATCGGACTAGTGTAGAGCCAACTCAATCATTGTCTAACGGCAACGCTGTTTTGTCGATGGTTCGGTCCTGGCGCGAGTGAAATTTTTATTCTTCTTAATTATTGCAAATTTATGCAAACAAGCATGTTGTTGCTTTCTTCGGCTTGCTTTACTGTTGTTGGTTGCTCTGTAACCCAAGACACAACAGGCAGAAGGCCATGTAGGCCCCACAGGGGTTCCAAACCCCCTCCTATCGATTTTAAATAAGTACCGGAGTTTCAAAGCAATGGTATCGGAGCAGAAGATTAGAAAACTGTTCGATATGCCTTTTTTTCCTGGGAAGGCGGATCGGACTAGTGGTAGAGCTTCTTGGACATTGTCTAACGCGACGCTGTTGTCGATGGTTGGAGTCCTGGCGCGAGTGAAATTTTTCATTGTCTTATTATTGCAAATTTGTTGGCAACAAGCATGTTGTGTCCCATTTCGGCGTTCTTTGACTTTGATTGGTAGCTCTTGTTACCCAGGGAGTACCCCAGCAGAATGCCATGTAGCCAGCAGGTTTCCAAACCCCCCTCCTGTCCATCTTTAAATGAAGTACTGTTTCAAACAGTGATTTCGAAGCACATATATAAGAAAATTGTTCGCGCAGATGCCATCTTTTTCTGGGAAGGTGGCTCGGACAAGTGACAGAAGCTTCCTGTACATTGTCTAACGGCAACGCTGTTGCCGATGGTTCGATCCTGGCGCGAGTGAAATTTATATTCGTCTTATTATTGCAAAAATTTGCAGCAACAAGCATGTTGGGCCCATTTCGGCGGTTTCTTGACTTTGGTTGGTTGCTTCTTGTAACCCAGGAGCAACCCAACAGAATGCCATGTAGCCACAGCAGGTGTTTCAAACCAACCTCCTGTCGATTTAAATAAGTACCAAGTTTCAAAGCCAGTGATAATCGGAGCAGTAAATTAGAAAACTGTTCCGATATGCTTCTTTTTCTGGAAGGCGATTGACTAGTGTAGAGCTTCCCTGTCATGTCTAAACGGCAACGCTGTTGCCGATGGTTCGAGTCCTGGCGTCTTGAATTATTAGCAAAATTTGTTGCAACAAGCATGTTGTGCCCATTCGGCGTATCTTGAACTTTGGTTGGATATTCCTGTAACCCAGGAACACCCATGCAGATGCCATGTAACCCCAGCAGGTGTTCAATCACCCTCTTGTCGATTTAAAATAAGTACTAAGTTTCAAGCAGTGATATCGAAGCAGGAGATCTAGAAAACTGTTCGAGATGCCTTTTTTTTCTGGGAAGGTGGATCGGACTAGTGGTAGAGCTTTTTGTACATTGTCTAACGGCGACGCTGCTGTCGATGTTCGAATCCTGGTTGCGAGTGAAATTTTTCTTTGTCTTAATAAAATTGCAAATTTGTTCGCAACAATAAGCATGTTGTGCAACATTTTTCGGTCGTTCTTGACTTTGTTGTTGTTCTGTAAACCAGGAACCACCCAAGCAGAATGCCAGGTAAATAGGTACCGAGTTTAAAAGCATGATATTGAAGCATTAGATTAGAAATGTGTTCCGAGATGCTTCTTTTCTGGGAGCGATATTAAATTAAATATTAAATTTCTTTTTTTTATAAAAAAAAAAGTTTATAACATCCAAAGAATCTATTAAAAACTATTTCTAAATTGGTTAAAATTCGGGACATCATATTATTAGCTTATGCTATCCTTATATCTTATTAGCATTTGAAATGTGCTTTTCCACGTGGTATGGCTTGAGAGGTATGATGTATGATTCATCTATGACGTTGAGGATATTTATTGGCTATTTCAAAAAGATTTACCGCCTCTCCTCACTGAATATGTTCTATTTTAGAGACTAGGCATATATATATATATATATATATATATATATATATATATAATATATATATATATATTATATATATATATATATATATATATATATATATATATATATAATATATATATATATAATATATATATATATATATATATATCATATATCATATCAAACGTAAATAATTATTTTATTAAGACTTCGCTCCGGCTAAGGTTTCCTATATTTGAAATTGATGAGCACGTTCTTTGGTAATATATTTCACTAAAAAATATTTCTTGAAAAAAAACTTATACCCAAAATTCTAACTCCGGCTCCGGCTCTGGCTCCGCTCCGGCTCCGGCTTCCGGTCCGGCTCCGGCTCCGGCTCCGGCCTTCGGCTCCGGCTCCGACTAAGGTTTCTGCACTATTTTAAAATTGTTTCAGCACGTCTTCTGGTAATAATTTTTTCCAATTAAAAATATTTTTCGATAAAAAATCTTCATACTCGGCTCCCGCTCCGACTCCTCTCCGATCCGGAATCCGACTAAAGGAATTTGGCACAATTGAAAAAATTATTCGCACGTCTTCTTGACAATATATTTTCTGCGCCTAAAAAGTGTTTAATGAAAAAAATTCATACATACCCAGGATCCGACTCCGGCTCCGGCTCCGGCTTCCGACTTCGGCTTTGGCTCCGACTAAGGGTTTCTGACTTATTTGAAATTTGTTCAGTACGCTTTCTGGCAATAAATTTTTCAATTAAAAAATATTTATATGAAAAATATTCATACCTAGGATCCGTTCCGACTCGGCTTCAGATCCGGCTCGATCCAACTAAGGTTTTCTGGTACTATTCGAAAGTTGTTTCAGTAAGTCTTTTTTGAACAATATATTTTCATCTAAACAATAATTTCTTGAAAAAAAATTCATACCCAGGATCCGGATCCGGATGCGGATCCGCTCAGACTTCGCTTCGGCTCCGGATCCGACTAAGGTTTCTGCACTTTTTGAAAATTGTTCAGCACGTCTCCCTGGCAATAAATTTTTTACCCTAAAAAAATATTTTTTCGAAAAATTTCATACCCGGATCCGGCTTGAAATCGACTTCGCTACGGCTCGGATCTGACTAAAGGTTCTGCACTATTGAAAATTGTTCGGCATGTCTTCTGACAATAATAAATTTTTCACATAAAAATATTTCTCGAAAAAAAATTCATACCCAGGATCCTGCTCCGGAATACGGCTCGGGCATAAAGATTCGGCTTTCGGCTCCGGACCGACTAATGTTTCCCTAGAGACTATTTGAACATTGTTCAGCACGTTTCTGAAATAAATTTTTCCCGCCCTCAAAAATATTTCGAAGAAAATTCATAACGGCTCCCAGGAATCCGGATCCGGGCTCCGAACTACAGCTTCGGCCTCCGATCCGACTAAGGTTTCTGCACTATTTGAAATTGTTCGACACGTCTTCTGACAATAAAATTTTTCACCAAAAAATATTTCCGCGAAAAAAAATCATACACCGAGGATACGGCTCGATACGGCTCGGAATACGAACTTCGGCTTCGCTCCTGATCATCTAATGTTTTCTACACTATTTTGAACATTGCTGCCAGGCAGTCCTTCTTTGAAAAATAAAATTTTTTTTTCATATCTAAAAAAATATTTTCTGAAGAAATTCATACAGGATCCGGACCGATCCGACTTCAGCTCGGTTCGAATCCGACTAAGGTTTCTGCACTATTTGAAAAAATTGTTCAGTACGTCCTTCTGACAAAAATTTTTCCCAAAAATTTTTTCCGAAAAAATTCATACCCAGGATCAGGTTCCGGATCCGGCTCCGGATCCAACTAGTGTTTCTAGACTATTTGAAAATTGTTCACACGTCTTCTTGAATAAATTTTTCACCTAGAAAAATATTTTCTGAAGAAAATTCATACCCAGGATCCGGATCCGGATCCGGATCCGAATCCGGCTCCGACTTCAGCTTCGGCTCCGGATTCGACTAAGGTTTCTTCTGGCTCTATTTGAATTGTTACAACGGCACGTCTCTGACAATAAATTTTCACAAAAAATTTTCCCGAAAAAAATTCATACCCGGATACGGCTACGGATACGACTTCGGCTTCGCCTCCGGATGCGACTAATGTTTCTACACTATTTGCCATTGCCTCAGCACGTCCTTCATTGAAATAAATTTTCACGCTAAAAAAAATATTCTGACGAAAATTCATACCCAGGATCCGGATCCGGATCCGGATCGGATTTTCCCGGATGAAAACCAGACTTCCGCTGGTTCCGGATCCGACTAAGGTTTCTGCACATTTTGAAAATTGTTCGGCACGTCTTCTTGAAATAAATTTTTCCTCACAAAAATTATTTCCCGAAAAAAATTCATACCTAGGATCCGGCTCCGGATCCGGCTCCGGATGCGACTCCGGATCCGACTAGTGTTTCTAGACTATTTTAACATTGTTCAGCACGTCTCCTTGAAATAAATTTTTCACCTAGAAAAATATTTTCTGAAGAAAAATTCATACCCAGGATCCGGATCCGGATCCGGATCCGACTTCAGCTTCTTCGGCTCCTGATTCGACTAAGGTTTCTGCACTAATTTGAAAATTGTTCGGTCACGTCTTCTGAATCAAATAAAATTTTTCAGCACAAAAAAAATATTTCCCGAAAAAAATTCATACCCAGGATCCGGCTCCGGATACGGCTCCGGATACTACTTCGGCTTCGGCTCCGGATCCGACTAATGTTTCTACACTATTTGAACATTGCTCAGCACGTCTTCTTGAAATAAATTTTTTTCACCTAAAAAATATTTCTGAAGAAAATTCATACCCAGATCCGGAATCCGGATCACGGCTCTGACTTCGGCTTCGCTCCAGATCGCTAAGGTTTCTGCACTATTTGCAAATTGTTCGGCACGTCTCTGACAATAAAATTTTTTCCCCAAAAATTATTTCCGAAAAATTCATCCCTAGGATCGGCATCCGGATCCGGCCTCCGATGCGAACTCCTGATCCGACTAGTGTTTCTAGACTATTTGAACATTGTTCAGCCACGTCTCCTGAAATAAAATTTTTCACCTAGAAAAAATATTTTCTGAAGAAAATTCAAACCCAGGATCCGATCCGGATCCGACTTCAGCTTCGGCTCTGGATTCGAACTAAGGTTTCTGCACTATTTGAAAATTGTTCGGCACGTCTTCTGACAATAAATTTTTCACCCCAAAAAATATTTCCCGAAAAAAATTCATACCCAAGATTCCGGCTCCGATAACGGCTCCGGCTCTGACTTCGGCTTCCGCTCCGGATCCGACTAATGTTTCTACACTATTAGAACATTGCTCAGCACGTCTTCTGAAATAAAATTTTTCACCCTAAAAAAAATATTTTCTGAAGAAAATCATACCCAATGTCCGGATCCGGATCCGGTCCGGATCCGAGATCCGGATCCGACTCTGACTTTCGGCTTCGGTACCAGATCCGGCTAAGGTCTGCACTATTGAAATTGTTCGGCAGGTCTTCTGACAATAAATTTTTCACCAAAAAAATATTTCCCGAAAAATATTCATACTCCGGCTCCGCTCCGGCTCCGCTCCGGCTCCGGATCCGGTTTATGACTTCGGCTTCTGCTCCGGATCGACTAAGCGTTCTGCACTATTGGATAACTGTTCAGCACGTTTCTGCAATAAATTTTTCACTAAAAAAAATATTTTTTGAAACAATTTCATACTCTGGCTCCGGCTCCGGCTCCGCTCCGGGCTCCGGTCCGGCTCCGGCTCCGGCTCCGGCCTCCGGCCTCCGACACCGGCCTGGCTTTGGACTCCGCATCAGATCCGGAATCCGGATCCGACCTAGGATTCTGCAAATCTATTTTGAAAAATTGTTTGTACGTTTTTCTGGCATAAATTTTTCAATCTAAAAAATTAATTTCTTGAAAAAAATTTATACCCAGGATCTGGCACCGGCGCATCAGCACCAGCTCCGGCTCCGCTCCGGCCTCTGGCTCCGGCTCCGGCTCCATATATTTGACTGAGTAAAATCCGAAGATTGAGCTAGCAAGTGAAAGAAAATATAAAATAAAAAAAAAAGATTTTCTATAATTATAAATAAAACTTTTTTAACCTAAACAAATTGAATTACAATTTTGACTGGAATTGAAATTTTTTAGTTCGACATCTCTCTAAATAAATTTCAGTTATCTAGAAAACCAAAATTTAGAATTTTTAAAAAAACTAATTAACACCATGAAATGTTCAGGAGGATTTTTCTAATAATTAGATAATAAAAAAAAATGTGAAAATTTTGATTTTAAAAGTAGGGGGTCCAAGGATAAAGTCTCCCCTTTTAATGTCCCAAATCTTTGTTGTTTCAGTTATTTTAAACAGTGTAGGTTGAAGAAATCTTTTTTTAATCTAGAGGTAGAAGTTGACGATATGGATGGACATGGATCTCATCTGCTGTGTATGTGATATCATGTTTTCTTTTTTCGCCACTTTTTCCTTGAAGATTCAGATATTTCTTTTATGCTTCAAATAATGTAAGATTTATGTTTCTTTTCAAGATGATCCAGTAAAGGTTTTGTGCTATAATGTTTTGAACCTTTCTTGGGTTTCCTCTTGATAGTAATGTATTCCCAGTAGCGCACAAAAGACACTCAGCTTTACTATTATCGCTTACTCTAATCTTAAATTAATCCTGAATGAAATTAATTACAGATTTCTTATTATTTTAGATAAAATCTGTAAAAAATAAAATAATATATATATATATATATATATATATTATATAATATATAGTTATATATATATATATATATATATATATATATAATATATATATATATATATATAATATATATATATATATATATATATATATATATATAAATATATATATATATAAAGCCTGGATAAGATAAAAGATGAGAGATGGATGAGATAAAAGATTTGTTAATATCATCTGCTTGACTGCTTTATGGAATAAATTAGTGAATATGTAGATAATTATAAAACATCTTTTGAGACACTGGTAAGTGATTAAAAAAGATTAAACAATTCTTTGAAATGAATCTATACATCATTATCCATCAGGTAAATAAATAACACAGGCTAGTTATTAAATAAAGCACTGTACATTATTACACACCTTAATTACGGATAACACCCAAACTTTCAAAGCTAACAATATATAGTGCCCTGAGCGAAACTCATAAATACTTTGGCTCACCCTGTCTGTCTGTTTTCAAGAACCAAGCAGTGGTGCCAGCTCTTAGTTTTGAAAGGTAACAGATTTGAGAAAATAAACATTAAAAGCGCATATCACTGATGAAAAATATCACTAAAAATCGCTAAACCTTAATAAAAATAAAATATTGTCTTTTGTGCATATTTTTGCACTTTATTTACAATTAAGAAATGCAATAGTTTTCAAAGA
>JABUQX010105551.1:0-13177 GCA_015478945.1 Trachelipus rathkii
AGCTGATATTAAATCAGCCCAGTTAAGATTAATGAAATAAAAGGGTTGATTAGCGAAATTTGTGATACGTCAAAAATTTTATTAAATTGAAAAGTGAAATTTATAGTATGTCAACAATAATTAATTAGCATGTAATGATGGCAAAGTATATTTAAATTTCATAAACAAAGTTAAATAAGCCCTATATTATATATCAGCAATCTGCCGGTCTTTTGGATAGGAATTGGCACTAAAGCATTCACCTTGTACGAAGTCTAAATTTAACAAAAATCCCTTTGTTTGCTTAAGCAATTAGATAATGGTTGATATAACAATATGATTTCAGAATAAGAGTTATAATAATTATTACAATAAGTTTGAATATATGGGCAGACACTGTTCTATACGTCCGCCCTCTACACTATATCGGAATAGAATCCTGATGATGGGCGTTGAAGACCCTTTTGCATCTTACATTCAAATTTTTTACTTTTCCCATTGGCTGGGCTCAATATTTTAACAGTTTAAATTATTTAGGCGGGCATTATGTGGCCTTATTGATGCCATGGTTTTTTTCCTGTATATTTAGGAGATGTGAGTGCTCCCCTTAAACCTAATATGGAGATATATGCACTCACATGCCCCGCTCTCTCTCTCTCTCTCTCTCTCTCTCTCTCTCTCTCTCTCTCTCTCTCTCTACTCTCTCTCTCTCTCTCTCTCGTTATATCATATATATAATATTATATATATATATATATTATAATATATATATATATATATATAATATATATTATATTATATATATATATATATAATATATATAAGTATATATATATATATATATATATAGGAAATTACATTTGTTTTCAAGCTCCACAAACTCGCGCAACTTGTATTTCATCACGGAGATTATATTTAGTAATCAGTACAAAATCTTAATTTCATTCCAATTTGACGCCAAAAAAAAAACAATAGCTTTTCTCAGATTAAAATTTATGATGAATAACTTTTAATTATGATAGTCCTTCAGTCTTCTACTTGTTCCTTCTGACTAATTTGCAAAATTATTATGTATTATTACTCTAACTTTGTGATATCTTCCTATTTACCTCATTTCTTCTAATGAAATCTTCTGTAATAGGGCACAAACTGCCAGTGTATTTACTTCCTTAGCTAAAAAGATGAACATCTTGGCTTCAATTAATATTACGTTACTTTTTAAATTATACCACCCTAGACGTAATAATATCGGGAGTTTTAATATCCTCCTTTCTTTCAGCCTCACTTCCTAAACTCCATTTTATGTACCTATTAATATATTTATTGTATAAGTTTCTTGAAGAAAATAAAATTAGTTATTATATATTATTATCTGCGTTTTACTATCAAGTGTTAATAGACACTATTACGAAGGCATTTAATAATAAGGTCCTGATGAATATTTATCTATCTCATATATATATTTCGACATTAGAAACAAAAGACATCATGATCAAAGAGAACTCATGTGCAGGTTCCCCGAACGCTTGTTTGCAGATCCGCTCCCTGTCCATTTTTAGGGAACAACCCACAATCTATCTCTCTTCTCTTCTGATTACTGTCATTTCTGCTACTAGTGCCTCATACTGTCTTTCCTCTGTCAACATAGGTCTTATTCTTCTGTTTAGAATAGGCAAAAAATCTATAATTTCAATAACTTTTCTAGTGCTCGCTCGATGCCCCTACAAACCATTCTCTTTCTTTAGTGCACCTCGTGCTGATCTTATAGACCTATTTCCAAATTCAGGGTTAAGCAAGTATGCACCAAACATCTCTTTTTCTTCTTTCTTTTTCTCTTGAGATGCGCCTCTTAGTGCCTACCAAAGCCATTTTTCAACGGTGTATCTATATAAAGCCCTATCTGCTATTCACCTACTACTCATGCCCTCCTCGCACTTCCTCACCTATATGAAAACTCTGGATTTGTTTTTCTCATCCATAATTACTCTTTAACTCAGGTGAATGATTTCGAGAAAACCATCTTTTACTATTCATATCTTCTAAAGCGTTTCCCATAACCTTTATCTTTGACTTCTATAGACACTCCCAAGCTCGGCTGAAACTTTGGATCTACCTTATCATCATCGTAAGATTTAGATACTCAACTTCTCGCGTTATCTTTCTGGGCACTCTTTCTCTTCTTCCTGATTTTTTTGGTCTTATCTTTACTCTTTCTGCCTTATTTAACCAGTTAGAATATTTACTTTACATTAGCTTATTAGGAGCTGGATAATAACATATCGAAATCACTTATACATGTACTAATATTATAAGTTCTGTCCACATAAATAAATAAGGTCTTACTTGAATTTTTCTAATATATAATTTCCTACTTTTCTATTCTAAGTATCTATCTTTCTTCTTCCTATGTGATACATTATACTACTATATCTATGATTAATTATTTTCCTTTCTTGCAAGTATAGTTATTATGTATATTCTATCTGCAGCTGCTAAAGAGGGTCTGTTCATCTTTTAAACTACAAATTAGTGGACGTATCTTCAAAGAGTTTACTGTTACTATCCTATCAAGTAACTTACTCTTAACTTTTTACATATTATAAGATAAAATCGTTGTAGGTTACATTTTAATTAAATCATATTATTTTCTGCTTCAAATTGATATAAGCCTATGCAATCCTATACTTAAATAATAATAATCTTCATTTATCCTAATCTATTAGCTGAAGGACTGAGTTGAACAATTTTCCCGCCTTGGTACGTACTTTTTGATACTTGACTTTTTTCCCGACTTGGTACGTATTTTCGCCAACTGCTTCGTTTTTTAGCTATTTTCTACCTTATTTTATTGACGGAAATTTGAATAAAGCAGATACAACTGGAGAATTTATACCAAGAAAAGCAAAAAAAAGCATTAATATCTACCAGCATAGAAGATTAAAATAACAGGTGGCAGCTTTTCCAATTATTGTCTTGAGTATGTCGAGAGATATTAGTTTTGTTATAAGTTTCTCGCGAAAAAAACATAGGCCTAAGGACGTTAGAAGGGACCTTCAGAAGGTTAGTACAAAGAAGGCTGAATTCTAAGTACTTTATGGAAATAAGCAAGGAAGTAAGGACCTAAGTCCTTGAGCTAATACGACGTAGAAAGAAAACAAAAAACGCGGCGTGTTCTACGGGCCGTATATCACGCACAGGGTCCCATAAGGTTTAAGAAATAGACTAAATATCTCTCCCTAGTTTATGATTCTCTTCCCTCCATACACTATCTAATAAGTAACTTTGAAACCAATCTCATTCTCAGACAGATCATTAAACTAAACATCTTCCTTATTAGACTAGAGGAATGACTTCTTCACTAAACAATAATTGGACTCTGCTCTCTGTCTATTGACTATTTTTGCCCTGGAAAATTAACTTTATCCTATACAAATTGATTGTTTGTTTCTTTTTCTATTCTCTGATTTATGTACCCTATAATTTATTATATATTATTGATATATATGATGTGCTGATTATGTCTTTTATCTTTTACTTTTACTCTATTAATGTAAGTCTATTCTACTGTAGCGTTTGTGTGATTGCTTTATTACTTTATGATGGGCAACCCAGTGAACCAGTCTCCAGATCAAAAACCCCTATAGTATTATATTTCTTATACCAAACCCTGCCCGTTCTAAATGTTTTACCCACCACACGTTATCCTCTTCTTCTTTAATATATATATAGTAGTAACTATTATATTTAGTTTGCCTGACATGTGAATGTATGCTAGTCACACATCTATGTACTATAGGAATTTCAAATTACAACCACAGGCTCATATCTAAGAAAAGGTCATATAAATCTAAGGTTTAATCAATACTTTTATTCACTTACTATTATATTACTATGACCTAATATATATCTGACTCTTCTCTTAACTCGCTTACTTCACGTACTCTCTTCATATCTCTCTCTTTACTCTCATTCTCTTCTATCTCTTACTCTATCTCTCTCTCTATCTTCTCTCTATTACTATTATTTCTATTTTATATCTATTCTTTACTTCATCTTCTCATTCTCTTTCTCTACTCTCTCTATTCTCTCTCAGTTTACTTTCTACTCTCGATATACGTTAATTGTTTGGGTCACCCTCTTTAATTTTATCCTTATCTATTATATACTATATTATTATGGACCACTGCTTTCATCTTTGATATACCTCATTCATAATGTGTTATTATACTATATTCTATTATCTCTATATGTAATAAGGGTTTGTTGGAACACACTCTTATATCAAACAGGATGGTACCTGAATTGAGAGCCATTCATTCTCTCTATTATTTATTAATCTCCAAGAAATAGTAATATACTAACGTTTATTAACGTCTCTAAATTTATTTTTAATCAACCATTACTACCACCGTAAAGTCTGATAAAAATACACTCCCTTTTAATTATCAGTCGGTACTCTACCAACTACTTATTAGGAATTTACAATAACTTATCAAAACTCACATGTTAGTCATAAATGGGTTCATGTTCGTGACACTTCTTGATACACGCGTTTGGATAATGTGCATGATCAAAGTTTTATAATTTTTATTAGATAATCGAATAAAGTGTAAGTGTGTTCTCATGACCTTTTAGAGTTTAAGGATAGAGTACATGGACTAATAGTAGTATGTTAAGTATAAATATAGTCATAGTAAGTATATGGTAATAAGAGATATAAAATAAGTGATAAGTTAGATTATAGGTAGTTAAGTACGCCATGAGCCTCTTTCATCTAAATGGAGTAGGCATCGGCGGAAGCTATAGAGATATATATTATTCTGATATAGAGCACAGCATAGATGTCACAGTAAATAGTATAACAAGAATAAAAGTATAAGATATAATTAATAAAGAGAAAGAATTAGAACGCTAAAATAACCTAAAAAATTCGACAGGATGCGTACGTAAATCAGGATCGAAGTTTAAATTTGAATTAGAAAGAGGTTGAAAGAAAGAGGGAGAGTCAGTGAGATCCATGAGAATTGAAATTAAAGTCTAATAAAGTCAGAAATATACGATAACGAAAATTGTTCCTTACATAAGTATATAACTTTATGTATTGGCCTTTTGTAATACGAATGTTCCTTGAATATATTAATTTTAACCAACTACCTGCACTGTCTTAAAATTCCTAGTAAAATGTAAAAAACAAATACAAATATCATGACAAATAAATAGAAATATGATAATACTTTATATATGATAATAATATTTAAGTGATATTTCTAACTTACAAACTATAGGATAAGTAATTCTAAGACACAATAATATTATAACAAATCATTAATGAAATTGTTAAATATGAATATAACCAATATAATAAACTATTTGATTACTATAATAAGATTAAGACAGTGAAGAAACGCAAGTTTTCATAAAACCTTTGTATATATTTTAGCAAAGAAGTTAAAATATTTTGACATAGTTATCTATAGTCTTATATTATAGGTGTACATATAGTAATAACATATAAAAGATTGCAGAGAAATAAACATGAAAGAATTGATATTAGTGAGAAAATGTATATATAGTTAGTGATAAAAAAAAAAAAAAAAATATATGTGTAGTGACTCAGATAAATAAAAAGGGGAAAAATACATTTCATCTACATATACAAACGAAGGAGTTGCACACTAGATAATATAAGTTATTACATGCATGTAGAGTTGTGAGGAGTCATGTGAGCTAAGCAGTGAAACTATTGTTAGGAGTATTTGTTATTATTATGTAGTTATGGAGCCCTAATGAAGTTCTTCATGATAAATAGGTTAATAATATACATATTTTCTTATTATATGTTGAGAAAATTTCTGAGTCAGATTTGTATAATTTAGTGTATATTTTACTTACGTTTTAGTTTCTATCTATATTAATATGAGTCATCGGTGAGATGAGTAGTGAGTTGAGGGGAGTACTCATAACTTTTATCGGATAATATTCTGAAAGGGATGTTTTGGATGAAAAGTATTACGACACAGCTTCATATGATTGCTATGTTTGGGTGATTAGCTCTATATAATGGTTATGGATAGCTTAGATCAGATTAAAATTATGGCATTACCAGATAAAATTTTTAGGGTTAACGGGAGTAAATAAATGAGCAATGGTAGGATAGTAAGAGTAGTAGTGATAGTATGGATACAATTTATGGTGAGATCATAAAGACTGAGTTATTGTGGTAAGTTAAGTAATACGTATCTTCAACACAAGAGTGCGTGCATGACAAGTTAATTACTACTATAAAGAGTTTAGGTGTAGAGTAATGATGAGTTTAGTATTAATCCGCAATAGTAGAAGTATTATATATTATGTAGTATTATTGTAGGTGGTTAGAATAAAGAGGTTTTATGATAATATATAGTGAGTTGAATATATGGAAGTATAAAAAACTTTTTACCCCTAATGCAATATAGGGCTCATAGGGATAGAAAAATTAATTAAGTATATATATTCGTAATATATATATGTATATATTATTCTTAGTATTGTCATATATTAAAGTATGATTTATTGTTTATAATACTAGTAGCCGTATCATATATAGCGTATAGTAGTGAGCCCTTGGATGCAGTAGTGGTAAAAAGTAGAAGGTATAAGGATAGATAAAAGTTTTAGGGTAAAGTATATATTAAGTAAGAGTAGCGCAGTAATGTTTTAAATTGATGAAGTTGAATACTTAAGTAAATAAGGAAATATATTTTCACTTAATATTAAGAAAGTTGCTTTGAGAGTGTCTAATATATAATATTTAAGTTTAATTACTTATCTTTATTACCTTGATCAAATAATATAGAAAATATAGAAATAAAATCAGGTACATTAAATTATGAAGTAGAATAATACCTTTGAGTATTATAGTATTAGTATTATAGAAATAATGATAATATGTGAATAGTAGCTTAAATAAAAGAGGTATGGATAATAGTTAACAGTAATAGTATCTTACACCAGCGAATAGATGGTAATATAGACAGAGGTTGATGTCACATATAGCGCTATATGATTAAATAATGAAGTAAACAAAATTGAAGATATAGCCTAGCGGCTTGAACTAAAATGGGTGCCTCATTATACTATATTAATAACATAAAAAATTGATGATCTAATAGTACGTAATATCTACAAAAGAGATAATTGGAGAAATTAAATTATATATATAATATATATTATATACTATATAGTATAGTATAATCAGATAAACTATCATTAATAAAAATAATCGTTAGGATACATATACTAGAGATATTACAATTGTATAGTATTTATATTACTATAGTATATTACGTAAATAGAGATTACATAAAATAAATGATTACGTTTTTGGATAAAGTTGAAGACATATTTGAGTCGACACAATTATAAATCTATATAGTAGTATATTATATATATATATTTAAGAAATAGTATAAGGGATATTAAAATATTTAGGAAAGAACTATTATATATTATAGTATATATATATATATTATAAGTATAGATAGTTATATAAATATATAGATAATACATATATCAAGGGATAGTATATATTATATAAGAGGTAGTATATAAGTGCATATTTTCCCTAGTACTGAAATCATGTAAAAGTCGGGGCGAAGAGTTAAATAGATATTAATAAGTGACTCGCGAGGGTAGTATATCTATATATATAAGAATGCTTTAAATAAAGATCTTTTTTAAGAGAACTCGATAGCAACCAGATACAGAGAAGAAAAAAAAATTGCTAAAATAACATTTAAATATATAAGAGTATGTGAACTTCTTTATCAATTTCACATTCAGCTGATACGAAACCTTGTGTGAAATTTATCAATTTCACATTCAATTCATAGTTTTGATGCAGAACCTCCAGTCCGGATCCAGTCTATTGGAGTTTTGTAAATTACAGACGGGTAACCGTTACCGATTAATTCCTTTCATACTGTTCACTGTTCGCCGCCAATGAAAATTTCAACCTTGACAGTATCAACATTTGTCAATACTAGCTTGCATTAGTTGACAAAAAATAAAAAATAAAAATATATAATAAATATATATGTTAATATTAATAGTATATATATTAATTTTTAAGTATATAGTATATATAATATAGAGTGTTATATATAGGTAGGTACTATACTATTCTATGAAAAATATTGCTGGTATACAATATATTAACATTGCAGTAATGTAATATGGATAGGTAGTGATAGGGTGAATGTGTGTGGGTTTTAAATATGGTACGTATATATATATATATATATATATTATATATATATATATATATATATTATTTATATATATATATATATATATATATATATATATAGTATATATATATATATTTATATAATATATATATATATTATATATATATATATATATATTATATATATATATATACTATATTTCTCACGCTTTCTTTCTCACCAAAGCGCTGAGATTAGGGCACAGCCCTGTCCCACTGCAAGTCCTCCATGCGTATCTGTCTCAGTAGAGATCCCTTGCCTCTCACCTCGGCAATAGGTTTTAAATGGGTGCTTTTTTCATGTAGCAGTTCTGCTTTGCTGATGATCCTATGACATTTGTCACTAAGACCTCATACTTCGATCGTTCTTCTTCGGATCTCACCGCAACTTGTGTGTCCTCTTCAACTATTTCATCATGAGAGATCGTATAAGGAACAAGTGCAGAGGGTAATCTATCCCCTCAATTCATTCTTCTGTACCCGGACGAAATGACCATAACACACCTCCAGCTTTTGGTCTCTCGTATCAACAATATACAATGGAGTACTCATAATTCCAAGCTCACGCCTGCTAAATTGTGGTTCTAGTAATCAGGAATTTTTTCTTCGCTCCCTTCCATCGGTCACTCCCGCTATTCAGTCTGCTACGGCACTCTCATCTCTTGCTGCCAAAGTCTTGCCCTTTTTTTCTGGTGGTAAGGTCCCCAAGCTTCCCGACCCACATCACAGAGTAGGTGCTCTTAGTATTTGTTCCGTAATATTCATCAAAACCTTAACTATCTCTCGGTACGCGTGCCTCGTTTTTTTTTTCAGCCAATCCTATACGAGCTATCTATACAACCCATCCGTAAAACCTGTTATTATCCTCTATTGCAATTTCTCCGGGCCATCCTTCCTAGTCGCATCCAGCTTCGTTACGAGTAGCACCAGCTGTTATCCGTATTCAAATTTTTCCTCGCTTCGTGTTCAGGCATTTCCCCCTCTATCACATTCAAACCCAACTCTCTTTCTCTAGAGGATCTGTTCAGTGCACACCTCCGTCTGTTTCATCTTATTTATTTTTAAATCCTTCTCGTGTGTCGACTATGTCTCCCCACCGTTATCCAACAGCTCTTCAGAGTCTCGCGTCTGGTCACTTGTCACCACCTTGCTATACAGTCATCCTGCACTATGCCATAGGTAATTCCAACCGTCCTCGCTGTCGCCAACCAACTCTCTCGGATACACCCATCCATAGTATATAATAAATATATATAATATATATATATAGATATATAATAAATATATAATAATATACTATATTATATCATATATATATATATATATAATATCATAGTAATATATATATATTATAATATATAATATATAATGTATACCTCCGAACGTACTTAGTTTTTATTGATGTGCAGGTATAATTACTATTTTATTTGAAAATGTATTAGTTATCAATCGCAATTCTTCATTATGGTCAAATCTAGCCTATTCATATTATTATGTATTATTATTATGTATTATTTATATATTATTATTATGATATGTTATTATTAATGATTATTATTATTATTATTATATTATTCGATCATTATTGTATTATATATAAGTTATTATTATTATATATTTATTAATTATTATTATTAATTATTATTATTAATTTTATTATTATTATTTATTATTATTATTATATTATTATTGTTATTCATTATTATTTTTTTATTAATTTATTATTGATATTATTATATTATTATTATTATCTATTTATTATTAATTATTATTATTATTATTATCATTATATATTATTATTTATTACTTATTATTATTATTTATTATTATTTTTGTTATTATTCATTTATTTTATTATTATTATTATTATTATTATTATTTGAGAAGGGGGGAACGATAAATCAACATTTTGTTTTACTAATTTTTTGTAAGATTTTTTTTTTACAAATACTCCTAAAAACCTTCCTAACATTGTTTCGATCTAATTTTTCCTTTAGGACAATTTTTGAATAAAACAAAATAATTGCCCTTCTCGAAATGATTCCAAGCTGTCGTTCCACTCAGTTGGAAGTCAATTTTTCAGAGATACTGGACTTTATTTTTAAAAAAAAACGAAACCCAAAATTAAAAATTAAAATAATAACAAATTATTACAAATATAATACGTAGATATAAAAGATAAAAGTTTAAAATATACGCTACAAATAAATACAGCTGTTATATAAAGTAATTTTGATTAACTGTCTTTTTTTCTTTCTTTCTTCTAATATGTAAAAATGTTAAGGTAATCGGACATTTCGTTATATTTTATATTAATATGCGGTCTATGTTTTCTTATAAGAGGATCTCCGCAGCCTAACCTCGAGAAATTCCTCTTTTTATTGCAAATTTTTAAAGCAATGTTTAACCAAGTAGTTGCTTGCGTAATTTTTTTTTATGTTCTTCTGCATATGAGTGGGTGTATCTACTATTGTTTGTACTTGTGCTGACGATGATAACGCTGGCCGAAGTGTATTCGTGACGTATACACCAATGTAAGTGGTGTTACATGCACCACTCTTCATTTGCATAGAAATTGGGTACAACAACACGACGCTTGGTTACATATAACTCGCCACAGATGGTATAAAATTATTTAGAGTGTTCACGAGCACTAAGCAAGTAGTTGTTTTATTAGTTGTTAGTAGCTTTTATCAGTGTCGTTGCTCTTATTAGTGTGGCTGCTTTTCATATCTTTAAAATATTTTCAAATTTTCGATAATTCCCTCTTAAGTTCAATGATCCAAAATCGGTTAGGTAGCCACCGAGATAAGTCAGTTTGTTTATATTATATTTTGCTTGTTTAGGGGGGTCGGGGGTCATTTATATTAAATGTGTTTTTCTCAGCGTTTTTTTCTATGTGACTAATTGAGAACCATTGTTTAAATTTAGTTAGCTTAACATATTTTTTTTTATTTTCTTTATTAATCAAAGACTCTCACATTAGTGTTCATTTTGTTGGATCTTGTGGTAGCAATAGGTAGTTCTTTATTATACGATACTGATTTATAAGGGTGAGAGGGTTGTATGAGTCGATCGAAATTCATAATATACTACGGCTGGTTCGCGGGATCCCGGTGTTCCTTTGTATTCTGGCTGGTTTTTTTTAATGTAAATATCTCTTTCAATTTTACCATCGTTGGTTATATATTTCATTTTCACATCTTATGAAAAGAAATTGAGTTTATTGTTTACGCATTACTTCAATATGGTAAACATTTTTCCTCTACAGAAGTAGTTCTATTGGCGGATGACCTTGGGAGTAAAATTTTGAACGTCTGTTATGACTCTTAAAAATGACAGCATGTGTACATCAACGTATCGTCTTGGAGAACATTCTTGTTTCTCTATTTCATACATATAGAAAGTTCGGCGAATGTCGGTCCAAGGGGCGATCCCATGAAGAACTATGTGAAATTTGTTCGGCAATTATGCAATTTTTCTTGAAGTCCAAGAGTTGGTTTTTAAATTCAAAAGGGTTTTTGTGGTGCATGGGTTATGCGTAGTGTTTTTTCAAAATTTGTTTATACTAAGTTGCGGCGTGAAAATATGTCTTTTCATTATGATGATACATTTTCCTCCGAATTGAGTGATCGATGAAGTTCTCACTATACTGGTGGAGGTGTACATGGGTAGGCATTTGTAATAAAGGATTTCGAAATCAATGCGGAGACTTTAAGTGGTCAGATGGTTCTACAGAGATTTTTTATGATTGTTTGATTTTTTTTTTTTTTTTTTTTTTTTTATGTATAGGAATCCTCCCATAGATTTGACCATGACAGATTGAAGACAGCTTGGAAAAGCAATGTTCACAGAACAAGCAGGGTGGCCAGGGGTAGAGTGGAGAAAAAGCAAGGCACTTGCATAGGAGGTAAGACGGGTAAACCGAAGAAGTGGCCTGGAGTTACTAAATTATGTCGAACTCAGTTCACAGAAAAGTAATGTGAATCAGAAATACAAGGCCCACTTCGTGCTATAAATAGAGAAGCGCAGCGGTGGCGAGGGCGTCGTAATACGGTGGTGGTCCACGTGCAAAATCATTTGTAAGGAAGAGTGAATAGTGAGAGCTCCTCCCGAAAAGCACCGATTGCCTGCGGCCTACGGGCCTTGCTATTGGGCGGAGACCTATAGAAGAGATATAAGCAAATATCATTGATGAAGAAACCGGGGAGCAAGGATGAGGTGGCAAATTGACAACATCGGAAAGGTACAATTGAGAAACAGCGATGGTGTGCGAGAAAGCATTATTAGCATATATATAATCGATATTAGGATATATAAATACTTATAATATATATAAGATATATAATATAAGAGTATAAGTATATTTGTAGTATATATAGGTGAAGATATATAGGAGATTCATTAATAAGTATATAAGAATATAAAAATATATAAGAGGTATTATATATAGGTGATAATTCATGTATATATAATCTCATGGTATATATAGTATATATATATATATAGTATATATTATATTATAATATATATATATGTATATATATATGATATAATATATATATATATGATATATATATTAGTATATATATAGTATATAGTAAAAGCATATATTATTATTATATATAAATAACGTATATAGTATATCATATCCTTTTTTATTTTGCTCTGAGATATAATATAATATATCAAATATAATATACATTATATACTATATATATTTATTATACTATATTATATAAAATTATATATAATATATGCATATATATTATATATTATTATATATATATATATATAATAATAAATAATTATATATATATATATTATTATATAATATAGTATAATATTAATCATAATAATAATACTTAAATATATATTACAAATATTAATGAAGTATTATATAGTATATTATATACAGTTGGTTATATTATA